>JXCR01053846.1:175180-214460 GCA_002079205.1 Phalaenopsis hybrid cultivar | reverse complement strand
TAAAGGTAGGGCAATTGAAAATAGACTTAGGTGATTCAGACATATATAACAAAAGGTTAGAAAATGAGTGCATTATATTAATTATTTGCTAAAATTAACATCAGAGGATAATGAGGAAACTTGCGTACGCCTAAGGTTACTNGACTTAGGTGATTCAGACATATATAACAAAAGGTTAGAAAATGAGTGCATTATATTAATTATTTGCTAAAATCAACATCAGAGGATAATGAGGAAACTTGCGTACGCCTAAGGTTACATGATAGTGGTTGTTCAAATTGATTTCAGAATAATAGGTTTAACATTACAGACATCACTCAACAAGAATGAATGACAGAGATTCATTATGTTGATCCAAAATAGGTTGGAAAATGCTAATGATGATGATATGTTGCATAAAACAAACTGACTGCTACTTNTCAGAATAATAGGTTTAACATTACAGACATCACTCAACAAGAATGAATGACAGAGATTCATTATGTTGATCCCAAATAGGTTGGAAAATACTAATGATGATGATATGTTGCTTAAAACAAACTGACTGCTACTCTCTGAGAAATGGATGAATCGCTTTGAAAGTTTCTATGCAGTACTCATGAAGCAGTTGTGGGAGTTCATGCACACATAGAGATTCAATTGCCTTTTTTTTTTTGTTCTTTTCTCAATTTGATGGTCTCATCCATATTTCTCGTTCCGTGTTTATCATGTTATGGTCCATCTTCGTTCCTGAAACTAATGTTTACACTCTTTCATGAAAATCTTTACAGGAAAAGTTNTCAATTGCCTTTTTTTTTTTTGTTCTTTTCTCAATTTGATGGTCTCATCCATATTTCTCGTTCCGTGTTTATTATGTTATGGTGCTTCTTCGTTCCTGAAACTAATGTTTACACTCTTTCANGTTGACTCTTTCTAATCTTGTCCTCCACTGGAGTTACACCAATCCTATCATGGATATATTCATTTCACATTGCCTCTAAGAGTCAGGCCACTCATCAACCTAAGCATTCTAATCTCAGCAGCACTTAATTTTGTTTTATGTTTCTCTTTTAAATGCCAACATTATGTTTCGTAGAGCATTGCAGGTCTCTCCATCATCTTATAAAATTTTCATTTCAATATGAGCGATACTTTTCTATCACACAATATGCTTGATGCATTCCTCCACTTCAACCGACCAACTTGTATAACATCTCCATCTATATCATCATCACTTTGAACAATAAACCCGAGATATCTAAAACGTTGACACCTTTTAATGATTTGATCGTCCATAATTATAACTCCGACACTAGAGCTACTACAACTACTAAAATTATATTCCATGTATTCAGTTTTAGATCTACTCAAACGAAGGCCTGTAGACTCCTATGTAGAACTCCATAATTCAAGTTTTTTCTGAACTTTTTCTCTAGTCTTATCCACAAGAGGGATATAAGTGGAGAGTTGCGTTAGGTAGCTGACAACCAACGCATAATTTGGCAAAAATTATCACATAAATCCTTGTATTTTTTGTTAATGTATTTTTTTTTCTCTAGGCATCCCAAAATATTGCCGACCCCGCTTAATGAGATAAATGCTTGTTTTTATTGTTGTAGCCATCCCAAAATGTGAAAGTCAAACATTAGCTTTATTGCTCCCCTTCATGTGTCAACATGGTGCATTATTTTAATTATTATTGAAAATAGCTACTGGTAAGCAAGCTAAAAAGGGTCAATATAGGGAAAAAGAGTGATGTAAAATAAGTTGTTAAAAATAACCTAGTAAAATTAGAGCAAACACTACTTGCAGACTCAATAGGAATGTATAGAGTTGAAGGATTTATGAGGTCAACCTCAAATAGTTAGGATGAGGCTAATGATGATGATAATCTTAAAATCAATCCTTTTTGTTCGGGAAATTGTGTAACATTATGTTAAACGATAAATGAAAGTATAACTTACGTGATTACGGCTGGATGCTTAAAATAGAGAATTGCTTTAGAAATTTTGTATAATGATAGGATATCATCAATGTTTAAAGGTAATTTTTTTAAAGTTGCAATTAGGCTAGCAATGTCGCAAGGACTCGAATATTGAGTTGCGAAAAAGCCAATTGTTATCCAAGTTGGGTTTGGTAGAAATGTTAATTTTAAGATTGATATTCTATAAAACTAGAAAAATAAATTATGAAATGCATATATTGAGGAAATGTTGGAGAGTTTATAAAGGTAGGGCAATTGAAAATAGACTTAGGTGATTCAGACATATATAACAAAAGGTTAGAAAATGAGTGCATTATATTAATTATTTGCTAAAATTAACATCAGAGGATAATGAGGAAACTTGCGTACGCCTAAGGTTACTATGATAGTGGTTGTTCAAATTGATTTCAGAATAATAGGTTTAACATTACAGACATCACTCAACAAGAATGAATGACAGAGATTCATTATGTTGATCCAAAATAGGTTGGAAAATGCTAATGATGATGATATGTTGCATAAAACAAACTGACTGCTACTTTCTGAGAAATGGATGAATCGCTTTGAAAGTTTCTATGCAGTACTCATGAAGCAGTTGTGGGAGTTCATGCACACATAGAGATTCAATTGCCTTTTTTTTTTTGTTCTTTTCTCAATTTGATGGTCTCATCCATATTTCTCGTTCCGTGTTTATTATGTTATGGTCCATCTTCGTTCCTGAAACTAATGTTTACACTCTTTCATGAAAATCTTTACAGGAAAAGTGTATAGAGATATTGTTGGAAGCGCTTATTATGTTGCTCCCGAAGTTCTAAAACGTAGCTACGGGAAAGAAATAGATATTTGGAGTGCCGGCGTTGTTTTGTACATTCTTCTCAGCGGCGTTCCTCCCTTCTGGGCAGGTAATTTTTCCTTGCTAAATGATATTATCATATCATGCATAATGTTATGAGCTTTCCATATCATATTATTTACTAATTATTTTTTTTAATTTTCAGAAACCGAAAAAGGAATATTTGATGCTATCTTAAAAGGTGAGATTGACTTTGAATCTGCACCCTGGCCTTCTATTTCTAGCAGTGCCAAGGATCTGGTCAGGAAGATGCTTACCCAAGACCCTAAAAAGAGAATTACTTCAGCTCAAGTTCTTGGTACGTGTCCCTATTTTCTTCATAACATCAGCTTCAAAACCTCTGTTTCTGAACTTTGCCTTGTTGTCTTACAGAACATCCTTGGATTAAAGGTGGAGAGGCCTCTGATAAACCTATAGACAGTGCAGTTCTCTCCAGGATGAAGCAGTTCAGGGCTATGAACAAACTAAAGAAACTAGCTTTGAAGGTTGGATATAAGAATTTCACTTTGTCAATACATTTTCATAAAATTTCTAATATATAAAAGAATAATAATAGGTTATTGCTGCGAGTCTATCTGAGGAAGAAATTAAGGGACTGAAGCAAATGTTTTTGAATTTGGACACCGACAAAAGTGGCAGCATAACGTACGAAGAACTGAAGACCGGTTTGGCGCGTCTCGGTTCAAAGCTTTCGGAAACTGAAGTGAAGCAGCTCATGGACGCTGTATGTTGATCAATACATCTTCGTTGTTTTATGCCTTCGACTTTCTCAACTATAATTTCTAATGCTTGAAAATTTTTCGTCTTTTTCAGGCTGATGTGGATGGTAACGGAACGATCGACTACATTGAGTTTATTACCGCCACAATGCACAGGCACAAGCTGGAAAGAGATGAGAACTTATATAGTGCCTTTCAGTATTTTGACAAGGATGATAGCGGGTGAGTCTGCTGCTAACATATTATTATGAGGACAATTGCATTTAGAGTTTTAAGTTATCACTATCTTATATTCAGTATATGTTACATCATCTTTCTAACATAGTCATTTTCATCTATGATCCGCATACAAGTTTGAACAAATAAAGCTCATTTATGATGTTCGATTTATCCGCTTCCTTTCTGCAGATATATTACGAGGGATGAACTTGAAACGGCATTGAAAGAGCATGGCATGGGCGATGCAGCGACTATAAAGGAAATAATATCAGAGGTCGATGCAGACAATGTAAGTGTTTTAACTCGGTCGTTTTCGTTCGCTTCATATTCATACTGTAAGCTCTGAAATCGATCATGTTATGATTGCAGGATGGCAGGATCAACTACGAAGAATTCTGCGCGATGATGAGAAGCGGACTCCCGCAGGCAGTTAAGATTATGTAGTGGCACTCTGATGGTAAATATAAGTTCTTTATAGTCATTTCGCACTGAACTAGAACACAGATACATGCTATCATAGGGGCTTATTTGTTATTTGTTCTCTCTTGTTGCACTTGAGATGGGAAATGGTGCATAAATGAGATGAATGGATTGTTCTCAGTTCCTAACGTGTAAATTGATTTGGGTTCTTCTTATTTTTTGTTGCTTGTGAATAATGGAGGCCTGAATTTGTAGTTCTTCTAAAGTTTCTTGTAGGATGAATAGTTATATTACTTTTCAAGTCATGGATATTCTTTCATTTGATTTTTTTTTTTTGGGTGGCATTTACTTGCATACCAACCAATTCCTATGTATTTACATATTTAATACCTGAAGTTTTTTTTTTTTTACATTTTTACCTTCCAAATCTTTGCTTTGATAAAAAAACACGAGAAACAGTGATGAAAGATTTGTTCCATCAAGATCACAGCTTCCTTCTTTGGCTTAAACTACTGTGAATAGTAGTTGATGAGGAAAGAATTGAAATGCATTCTTTGAATTATTGTTGCCATCCCAAAAATTTTATTTTGCTTTCCAAGCTTGTTTTTGGCTATCTAAGGGCCCCGGTTAGGGTTGTAATTAAACTAAATCGAGCAGTGTATGTCATGGATTGGATTAGATTTGGTTTAGTTTTTTTTATAAGTTGTTTATTCAGCTTGAGCTTGAGCTTGAGCCTAGTTTTCACATGTATTTTCATGTCTGACTCGTTTAAAAATTTTTTTATTGATCGTATTCGGTTTGTATTCACTTTGGTTATATTAATTGAATGGGCATTTCTATGAGTTATAAAATAAGTTAAATTTGAATGAGTGTCTGGGTTTTTATGTATGTGTATTAAGGAATAATTGCATAAATATCATCAAACAAACTAATTAAATAAATTCTAAGTCAATATATAACTATTTTATATTAATTAAATAAAATAGGATGTAAGTTACAAATTTTTTTATCAATTAAATGATTTAAGTATTATTAATTAGTGTATTAATATAAATAAATAAAAAAGAATTGCTTTATTTTGATATGAACATTCATTCATGATTAATGATAAATGAATTATTTTAAAAATAAATAATAAATAAATAAATTATTAAGAATATATATTTGGATAAAAAAGTATTTTCTGTGAGACAAGTTGTAGAAGACAAAAAAAAAAAAGAATTGAGTTTGCGGGTGTTCGTTAAATTGTGGTATGTAAAAGATGAAAAGAGAGAGAGAGTTGCCCTCGTCGAGATAAAATGAGGGTGTTCCTAAGTTCTTTTGCTTCTGTTCTATAAAAAAATTAAGGTTAAGAGAGGAAGGGTAGAGAGTTCTACTTATACTTGGGGTCTATAGAGGTAGAAATATTTGCATACGTAAAACACACACAACTTTGTGTGCGTACTCTATTAACCCGGTAATACCCCCACAATAACCTATGAATAATATTGAAATAGAACGCACGAAGGTTATTAAGGTTATAGGTTCCTCAATAACCTTCCAATAATCCTCTAATAACCGCGAAACAGAGGTTAGTATGCACGTGTGTATTACGTACGCAAATAATATAATATTATAATTTTACCTTTATTTTAGGGAGGGTAGCACAAATTATTTTGCTCTTCTTATCATCCACCGTCATATTATCTTTAGATTTGTACAAAACATTTTTCGCTGTAGATGTGTAACAACCTCCGCTTCGCAGTTATTAGAGGATTATTATTTTAGTCTTCTTATCATCCACCGTCATATTATCTTGAGATCTGTACAAATCTTTTTTCGTTGTATATATATATATATATATAATCCATTACCAGCTTTATTCTGATGAAGTTATTGATTAGCCGAGTAATTTGAAATCTTAAATGTATGATTCCTGATTAATGAATAAATATTTCAAAGAAATTTTTCCTTTCTACAAATTCTTCCACCAAAAGGATGATGTGACCGTTTATTAATATGGGCGTCTAATTATTTATATTATTAGAATGAAATGGCTACAGCATATTTGGTAGAATCAGATTGATCAGGCCCAGCTTAAGCCATCTATTAACATTGGGTTATCTAATCTCTGGCTCCTATATATGTTAATCTTCTATTCATGTTTCTTCATGACATAATAGTGAAAATCTTTATGTAACCATTGTAACTAAAATGCAACTAATTCTCGCACCGGACAATAAGAGGTCTATATTACATACAAATCACTCAAAATATTGAATATAATATTTTAATCATCCAAATTTAAAATATAATATTTTAATATTTTTTTTTCATTATAATTATCCTTCTTTACCCACTAATGAAGTTTTTAAGTGAAAATTTTGAATGAATAAAATGTTAAGTTTTAAATTTGAGTGGTTAATATTTAATATTTAATATTTTATGATTGATTTGTAAAAAAAATAGATTTATGAAATAAAGCAAAATTCAATTTATGTGCATCAACCTCAAAATTTTGCTGCAGCAATTAAGGGTCTGTTTGAAGCAGCTGCAGCTTATTCAGCTTCTGCTGATGAGCAGCTTATGCTGATAATTTGCTGATGAACAGCTGATCCAAATAAACTGACTGACTGTTTGGTTTGTGCGTTTGGAAAACAACTGGTTCTGGATAAATGACTATTCTGCCCCTGTTGTGAATAAGTTGTTTAGTTGTTTGTTTTGTGCGTTTTGTAAACAGCGTCTTGCAATCTATTATTGAGGTCTTGAAATTATATATTTATTACATGTAAAATAACTTAACTTAAAAATAATAAAAAATTATGATCTTTTGAGTACATCAACTCGATCTCCTATGTATTATATATATCTCAATTATATTTGAAATAACTATATCAAGTTTCACACAAAAATTAAACTTTGATTGATGTACACTATCCATCATCACTTGTATTTTGAAAATTTTGCTTAAAAAGTTTAACCAAAAACATGTCATTTAAGATGTCGTAGTCGATTTGTAAAATTTTTGATAATTCATTTGCAAATCTATAGATTTCTTCAAATGCAAATGAAAATAAATTTAAAATATCTAACAATACATGTACTTCATCGATTTCCTCACAGATTGTGTCATTTTTAATTATTATTTTGACAACATCAATAATAAATTCACCCAAAAAAAAATTGATAAGCAACCACTAGATTAGTGGAAACGGACGCCATTGGAGATGTAGGAGCCGAGCGTACAGGATTTGAGGCGGCGGTGATCGACTCTTCCGTATGGACGGGAGAGGAGCTTGCAGTTGGAGTCGTCGATGTAGACGGATACAGAGCACCAGGAGGCGTCGAGGCAGTTGAGGAGATCCATGGCGGCGAACTCGTCGACCCAGAACTTCGAAGCGAACTCAGCGACCGAAGCCTCCACGAACGCCGAAGCGAACTCGGCAAACGACGACGATTCCACTCTTTGAGAGCGAAATGCGAAAAAGAAATGGCGAGGAGGGTCACGAGAGTAAATATTCCAATCGAAAACGCGGCCCGTGAGGGTCCTCCCGCTGGCCGCAGCTTTTGCAAATTTCAAAACACAGTTTTCTATTAGTTGTGCATAAGTGCAAACCAAAAAGGACAGTAGCGTTTTTAAAAAGCCGCACACACTTATAAGCCGCCCCAAACAGGTCTTAAAACAGTGAATAGCAAATTCCTTAAATAAAAATTCCGTCCATCATTTTTAAATTATTATTTAAAAGCACAAATATGTAATCATGCTATAAATAAACTACTAAAAAACAAATTGCTTGAATTGATCATAACAAAACCATTTCATTAGTTAAGGTATTTAAAAAAAAAACATATATTTAATTTTTAGAATTTTAAAAACAATTTATTTTTTTTAAAAAGAAAGTAATAATCTAGTATATATTATTATCTCTTAGTTAATTTTTTTTTAAAATATTTCAAATAAAGCCTTAATTTTAAGTTTTGTCTTCTAGCCAAACTTGGTCAAGGCTTGCATTCCAATCTTTGTGCGTTAAGTAGCCAAATGGATGAATTGGTCGTNAATACCTGAAGTTTTTTTTTTTTTACATTTTTACCTTCCAAATCTTTGCTTTGATAAAAAAACACGAGAAACAGTGATGAAAGATTTGTTCCATCAAGATCACAGCTTCCTTCTTTGGCTTAAACTACTGTGAATAGTAGTTGATGAGGAAAGAATTGAAATGCATTCTTTGAATTATTGTTGCCATCCCAAAAATTTTATTTTGCTTTCCAAGCTTGTTTTTGGCTATCTAAGGGCCCCGGTTAGGGTTGTAATTAAACTAAATCGAGCAGTGTATGTCATGGATTGGATTAGATTTGGTTTAGTTTTTTTTATAAGTTGTTTATTCAGCTTGAGCTTGAGCTTGAGCCTAGTTTTCACATGTATTTTCATGTCTGACTCGTTTAAAAATTTTTTTATTGATCGTATTCGGTTTGTATTCACTTTGGTTATATTAATTGAATGGGCATTTCTATGAGTTATAAAATAAGTTAAATTTGAATGAGTGTCTGGGTTTTTATGTATGTGTATTAAGGAATAATTGCATAAATATCATCAAACAAACTAATTAAATAAATTCTAAGTCAATATATAACTATTTTATATTAATTAAATAAAATAGGATGTAAGTTACAAATTTTTTTATCAATTAAATGATATAAGTATTATTAATTAGTGTATTAATATAAGTAAATAAAAAAGAATTGCTTTATTTTAATATGAGNAATATATAACTATTTTATATTAATTAAATAAAATAGGATGTAAGTTACAAATTTTTTTATCAATTAAATGATTTAAGTATTATTAATTAGTGTATTAATATAAATAAATAAAAAAGAATTGCTTTATTTTGATATGAACATTCATTCATGATTAATGATAAATGAATTATTTTAAAAATAAATAATAAATAAATAAATTATTAAGAATATATATTTGGATAAAAAAGTATTTTCTGTGAGACAAGTTGTAGAAGACAAAAAAAAAAAAGAATTGAGTTTGCGGGTGTTCGTTAAATTGTGGTATGTAAAAGATGAAAAGAGAGAGAGAGTTGCCCTCGTCGAGATAAAATGAGGGTGTTCCTAAGTTCTTTTGCTTCTGTTCTATAAAAAAAATTAAGGTTAAGAGAGGAAGGGAAGAGAGTTCTGCTTATACTTGCATACGTAAAACACACACAATTCTGTGTGCATACTCTATTAACCCGGTAATACTCTCATAATAACTTATGAATAATATTGAAATAGAACGCACGAAGGTTATTAGGGTTATAGGTTCCTCAATAACCTTTCAATAATCCTCTAATAACCGCGAAACAGAGGTTATTATGCACGTGTGTATTACGTACGCAAATAATATAATATTATAATTTTACCTTTATTTTAGGGAGGGTAGCACAAATTATTTTGCTCTTCTTATCATCCACCGTCATATTATCTTTAGATTTGTACAAAACATTTTTCGCTGTAGATGTGTAACAACCTCCGCTTCGCAGTTATTAGAGGATTATTATTTTAGTCTTCTTATCATCCACCGTCATATTATCTTGAGATCTGTACAAATCTTTTTTCGTTGTATATATATATATATATATAATCCATTACCAGCTTTATTCTGATGAAGTTATTGATTAGCCGAGTAATTTGAAATNATATATATATATATATATATATATATATATATATATATATATATATATATATATATATATATATAATCCATTACTAGCTTTATTCTGATGAAGTTATTGATTAGCCGAGTAATTTGAAACNAGATGCGGATATATATATATATATATATATATATATATAATCCATTACCAGCCTTATTCTGATGAAGTTATTGATTAGTCGGGTAATTTGAAATCTTAAATGTATGATTCCTCATTAATCAATAAATATTTCAAAGAAATTTCTCCTTTCTACAAATTCTTCCACCAAAAGGATGATGTGACCGTTTATTAATATGGGCGTCTAATTATTTATATTATTAGAATGAAATGGCTACAGCATATTTGGTAGAATCAGATTGATCAGGCCCAGCTTAAGCCATCTATTAACATTGGGTTATCTAATCTCTGGCTCCTATATATGTTAATCTTCTATTCATGTTTCTTCATGACATAATAGTGAAAATCTTTATGTAACCATTGTAACTAAAATGCAACTAATTCTCGCACCGGACAATAAGAGGTCTATATTACATACAAATCACNAGATTGATCAGGCCCAGCTTAAGCCATCTATTAACTTTGGGTTATCTTAATCTCTGGCTCCTATATATGTTACTTCAATTCATATTTCTTCATGAAATAATAGTGAAAATTCTTATGTAACCATTGTAACTAAAATGCAACTAATTCGACAATCAGAGGTCTATATTACATACAAATCATTCAGAATATAATATTTTAACCATCTAAATTCAAAATATAATATTTTAATTTTTTTTTTCATTATAATTACNAATCATTCAAAATATTGAATATAATATTTTAATCATCCAAATTTAAAATATAATATTTTAATATTTTTTTTTCATTATAATTATCCTTCTTTACCCACTAATGAAGTTTTTAAGTGAAAATTTTGAATGAATAAAATGTTAAGTTTTAAATTTGAGTGGTTAATATTTAATATTTAATATTTTATGATTGATTTGTAAAAAAATATATTTATGAAATAAAGCAAAATTCAATTTATGTGCATCAACCTCAAAATTTTGCTGCAGCAATTAAGGGTCTGTTTGAAGCAGCTGCAGCTTATTCAGCTTCTGCTGATGAGCAGCTTATGCTGATAATTTGCTGATGAACAGCTGATCCAAATAAACTGACTGACTGTTTGGTTTGTGCGTTTGGAAAACAACTGGTTCTGGATAAATGACTATTCTGCCCCTGTTGTGAATAAGTTGTTTAGTTGTTTGTTTTGTGCGTTTTGTAAACAGCGTCTTGCAATCTATTATTGAGGTCTTGAAATTATATATTTATTACATNAGATTGTTCAGGCCCAGCTTAAGCCATCTATTAACTTTGGGTTATCTTAATCTCTGGCTCCTATATATGTTAATCTTCAATTCATGTTTCTTCATGAAATAATAGTGAAAATCTTTATGTAACCATTGTAACTAAAATGCAACTAATTCGACAATCAGAGGTCTATATTACATACAAATCATTCAAAATATTGAATATAATATTTTAATCATCCAAATTTAAAATATAATATTTTAATATTTTTTTTTTCATTATGATTACCCTTCTTTTCATACTAGTGAAGGTTTTAAGTGAAAACTTTGGATGAATAAAATGTTAAGTATTAAATTTGAGTGGTTAATATTTAATATTTAATATTTTATGATTGATATGTAAAAAATTATATTTATGAAATAAAGCAAAATTCAATTTATGTGCATCAATCTCAAAATTTTGCGGCAGCAATTAAGGGTCTGCTTGAGGCTGCTGCAGCTTATTCAGCTTATGCTGATAAGCAGCTTGTACTGATAATTTGCTGATGAGCAGCTGATCCAAATAAGCTCACTGACTGTTTGGTTTATGCGTTTGGAAAGCAGTTGATTCTAGATAAATGACTATTATACCACTGTTATGGATAAGTTGTTTAGTTGTTTGTTTTGTGCGTTTTGTAAACAACGTTTTGCAATCTATTATTGAGGTCTTGAAATTGTATATCTATTACATGGTAAAATAACTTAACTTAAAAATAATAAAAAATTATGATCTTTTGAGTACATCAACTCGATCTCCTATGTATTATATATATCTCAATTATATTTGAAATAACTATATCAAGTTTCACGCAAAAATTAAACTTTGATTGATGTACATTATCCATCATCACTTGTATTTTGAAAATTTTGCTTAAAAAGTTTAACCAAAAACATGTCATTTACGATGTTGTAGTTGATTTTTAAAATTTTAGATAATTCATTTGCAAATCGTGATATATATTTCTTCAAGAGCAAATGAAAATAAATTAAAAATGTCTAACAATACATATACCTCGTCGGTTTGCTCACAGATTGAGCCATTTTTAATTATTATTTTGACAGCATCAATAATAAATTCAACCAAAAAAATTGATAAGCAACCACTAGATTGTTGGAAACGGATGCCATTGGAGATGCAAGAGCAGAGTGTATGGGATTTGAGGCGGCGGAGATCGACTCTTCCGTATGGATGGGAGAGGAGCTTGCAGTTGGAGTCATCGATGTAGATGGATACAGAGCACCAGGAGGCGTCGAGGCAATCGAGGAGATCTATGGCGGCGAACTCGTCGACCCAGAACGCCGAAGCGAACTCGGCGACCGAAGCCTCCACGAACGCCGAAGCGAACTCGGCAAACAACGACGATTCCACTCTTTGAGAGCGAAATGCGAAGGAGAAATGACGACGAGGGTCACAAGAGTAAATAATCTAATCGAAAACGCAGCCCATGGGGGTCCTCCCGCGGGCCGCGTCTTTTGCAAATATCAAAACATAATTTTCTATAAGTTGTGCATAAGTGCGAACCAAACAGGACAGCGGCGTTATCAAAATGCCGCCCGCACTTATAAATCACCTCAAACAGACCCTAAAACAGTGAATAGCAAATTCCTTAAATATAAATTCCCTCCATCATTTTTAAATTATTATTTACAAGCACAAATATGTAATCATGCTATAAATAAACTACTAAAAAAACAAATTGCTTGAATTGATCCTAACAAAACCATTTCATTAGTTAGAGTTAAAAAACACATATACTTAATTTAACAGCTTTTAATTTGACGACTACATACAAATTTTTATAAAAAAAATTAATCAATAATCAGTAAATTTAATATAAATTTGGTTAAATGAATGATTACATGTCAATATGGCTGTTGACGATCCGATTCGAGACAATTTGAGGTTAGCTGAAAATAAATTTAATACAAAATTCTGGCTTTATAGCTCTGCTCGTTTATTTCGTTATGTTATTGATTTGATCCAAAATTTGAATCAATTTTCGAGCTATTAATGATCACTGATTTCAATTTACTAAATTTATAGTTCTAACATCACTAGGGCTAGCCGACCCCTGCTCGACCGAACCTCAAACATGTTACACGTGCATCTAGCACTGGACGACTTGATTAATCTAGAAGAAAGCGGGCTCCCCACAATATTCGTTTGACCCATTTCACTCGCGCAAAAAGTACAACAGGATTTCATTGGAAGCATTTGGAAATTCAACTTAGCCACGTCTTTTTGGGGCATTTACCGACGTACCCTCTAATTCCTATGTATTTATATATCCAATAGCTAAATATGCGTTTGATAGGTGATATATCTAAATACATTTTAAATGGAGGTGCAAATAGGGTGAAGTGAAATTATTTTTTTGCGTGGCCGTATAATTATTATCATTTTCTTAATTTTTTTGTCAATTACTAGTTTTTTTTTATTACTCAAGCTTTTGATGGCTCATAAAAGGGAAAAATAATTACATCATGAGTTTTAATGAACAAATGCATGAGATCTTCAATAAAATTATGTCATTTGTCTGGAGTAGACAGATCATACATTAAAATATATAAATTTTTTATTATTATTTATTGGTTTCGTCGTGTGACTTGACACAATTTCGTTGGAGTCATGATGCATTTCTGAATGTATCAGAACTTCTGATGCAATAATTTTTCCATAAAAGGGGCTTTTGATGAAATGAGTCAATAAATTAATATTGAAAGATTAAAGAGAAAATTGAAAAATTAAGTTAGACTATAAATAAAAGTTGCGTAAAACTATGTGCAGCAGCAACTAAACATAACTAACCTTTGATGCAATGGTTAATAAGAATTATTAAAAGCAAAATTTTATCGAAATGACGCCAAATAAATGGGTAGTTAGTGATGATGATGCTATTTTGGAGTTGTTGTAACAACTAATTAAGTATAAGAATTTGTGTGTTGCATTAATAGTGGTCCAAACCATACCAACTAATTTTATCTTTTGAGATTTAAGAAATATTAATGCGATTGTTAATTATAAAAATTTAGTTTGTGTACATCGAGATTAATGTGTCGGCACAAATCTCAAGAAAATCTAATAGTTCAGAATGAAAAAAATTACAACTAAGGAGGGCCCACTTGATAAAGAATTGGAGTCTCAATTATTTAATTAGAAGTAAGAATCTAAACCAAAGCCAGGGTCAAAGCCAATTAGTGAGGCCATTTTAGCCAATGCCAATAAGGCTAAAGGCAGCCAAGTGGTATGAGTCTGAACCCATCGGACTAAGACATGACAGGTAGGCATGCAAGCCGGCCACCATAAAAAAGCTGATCATAGCGTGCAATCAACATTTCAGTAGACAAGAGCCGAGAAAAGACTTAGCTCATTGATATCATTAATCATCACATAGACTCTCAAAGGCTACTTATTAGGGATTGAAAGGCAACCATGTCACAAGAAGTTTAAATCATACCTTCTGCTCTAGATGTTAAGGAGTGAGCTACTTATCGGGTTAAAATGATCCACCCTCTACTCGAATTACCTAACATCACTCAGCCGATCGGAGCTCCTCGCTAGGGATCAAAGATTGACAGTCAAACTAAATCAGCCGATTGGCAAAGCATAGTTAATCAAGTTATTCCTAACAACTCAAAGTCAATCGAAGGCCGGCTGATAACCTGAACTCAACATAGTTGATCGAGTAGTCCTTACCAAACCAAGGCCTGCCAAAGTCAACTAACTGACCTAAAAGTTAGCCAAGTTATCGACTCATATATGAAAATACTAAGAATATTCTGTAATGACCCTATTAAAGCATTGACAAACAATTAACTTCACATATTATACAATCTCCACTATAAATAGAGGATCATTTTATGAAATAGACAAGAGATTAATTTTACCATGGTTTTAAAAATTAACTAGCCTGGTCGATTCAACTATGAACCAGGCATCTAGTTGGATCGATCCATTCTTAGAACTGTTTCTAGAGGATGGAAAAACTATTAGGTGCAGATTCCGCTAAAATAAATTTTGTTACAGTTTAATTGTCGGAGTTAATCGGTCAACTTATAGAGTTTTGGTCTTTCAGCTTCCGTGAAGTTTGAGGACAAAGCATTTTCAGTTCAGAAAAGCGTATGACTTCAGAATTTCTCCAATCGCAGATTAAGCGAATTATTAGATATTTTTTCATGCATATTGAAAAAAATAAAGGATATGTATGAAGCTTCTTATGTACATCTGCATCAAACTTTGAAGCGACCTTTTTCTTCTTTATTTTTTCTTAAAACAGCACAGCTAAGTCCTCTACCTAATAAATTCAACCAAGCATACTATTTTCTTACGTATCATTAGGTTTATGCACACACACACTGATACTATAAATATAACATCATTGAAAAGCACAAATGACATTTGGCTCAGAACTCACTCATATAGATGCATTAAATATAAAAGTAACTCTTACATCTTAATAGCATGACTGAAATGTAAATAAACTTAATCAAATAAGCAAACTAATGAAATAACATTCTAATCCTCTGAGCCGAATGAATAGNAAACTAATGAAATAACATTCTAATCCTCTGAGCCCAATGAATAAAACATTTGCCATATATTTGTGAGTTAGGAACCATTTGGATACTTTGATTTCCAGTACTTTTCAATCTCCTCAGCTGTTCTTCCTGGTATTCTTCCAGCAATCAATGACCATCTGAGAATTAAAATGATATTTTGATGTTCTTAAGTTAAATCAGATGGCAGGAAATGAAATAAATTTCTCAAAAGTGTTAGTAAATTAGTGCAGAAGAAAAACCTCTCTCCAATGAGTTTATATATCCTGGCAATAAGATCTATCTCTGCCTCTGAGAACTCCACCTCTGATGTCTCAAAACTCTCTGAAGAACCAACAAAATTAATATAAACTTCTTTTTCATAACTTCAAATGCAACAAATTCAGCTGGAAGAATAACAAATTTGAAATTTTCATTTTTAAGCAGAGTTCTTCTTTGTAATTNTGTATTTTGAAAATTTTGCTTAAAAAGTTTAACCAAAAACATGTCATTTACGATGTTGTAGTCGATTTGTAAGATTTTAGATAATTCATTTGCAAATCCTGATATAGATTTCTTCAAGTGCAAATGAAAATAAATTTAAAATATTTAGCAATACATATACTTCATCCATTTGCTCACAGATTGAGCCATTTTAATTATTATTTCGACAACATCAATAATAAATTCAACAAAAAAAAATTGATAAGCAACCACTAGATTGGTGGAAACGGACGCCATTAGAGATGCAGGAGCTCAGCGTACGGGATTTGAGGCGGCGGCGATCGACTCTTCCGTATGGACGGGAGAGGAGCTTGCAACTGGAGTCGTCGATGTAGACAGATACGGAGCACCAGGAGGCATCGAGGCAGTCAAGGAGATCCATGGCGGTGAACTCGTCGACCCAGAACGCCGAAGCGAGCTCGGCAAAAGACGATGATTCCACTCTTTGAGAGCGAAATGCGAAGGAGAAATGGCGACGAGGGTCACGGGAGTAAATAATTCAATCGAAAGCGCGGCACGTGGGGGTCCTTCCCAGGGCCGCATCTTTTACAAATTTCAAAACACAGTTTTCTATAAGTTGTGCATAAGTGCGAACTAAACAGGGCAATAGCGTTTTCAAAACGCCGCCCGCACTTATAATCCGCCCCAAACGGGCCCTAAAACAGTGACTAGCAAATTCCTTAAATATAAATTCCGTCCATCATTTTTAAATTATTATTTAAAAGCACAAATATGTAATCATGCTATAAATAAACTACTAAAAAAACAAATTGCTTGAATTGATCATAACAAAACCATTTCATTAGTTAGAGTATTTAAAAAACACATATAGTTAATTTTTAGAATTTAAAAAACAATTTATTTTTTTTTAAAGAAAGTAATAAACTAGTATATATTATTTTCTCTTAGTTAATTTTTTTTTAAAAAAAAAAATTCAAATAAAGCCTTAATTTTAAGTTTTGTCTTCTAGCAAAACTTGGTCAAGGCTTGCATTCCAATTTTTTTGTGCGCNCATAGTCCTAACATCGCTAGGACTAGCCGACCCCTGCTCGACCAAACCACAAACATGTTACACGTGCATCTAGCACTGGACGACTTGATTATTGATTAATCTAGAAGAAGCTGGCTCCCCACAATATTCGTTTGACCCATTTCACTCGCGCAAAAAGTTCCAACAGGATTTCATTAGAAGCATTTGGAAATTTAACTTAGCCACGTCTTTTTTGGGGTATTTACATACGTGCCATCTAATTCCTATGTATTTATATATCCAACAGCTAAATATGCGTTCGATAGTTTGTATAAATGTAAGAAATGAAGTTTAGGTGATATATCTAAATACATTTTAAATGGAGGTGCAAATAGAGTGAAGGGAAAAACATTACAACAGGAGTCTTGATGAACAAATGCATCACACCTCCAATAAAATTATGTCACTTGTCCGGAGTAGGCAGAGCATACATTAAAGAATATAATTTTTTTTTTTTTTATTTATTAGTTTTGTCATGTGACGTGACACAATTTCGTTGGTGTCCTAATGAATTTCTGCATGCATCAGAACTCCTGATGCAACAAGTTTTCCATAAAAGGGGCTTTTGATAAAATCAGTCAATAAATTAATATTGAAAGATTAAAGGGAAAAATGAATAATGAAGTTAAACTATAAATAAAAGTTGCGTAAAACTATGTGCAGCAGCAACTAAACATAACTAACCTTTGATGCAATGCTTAATAAGAATTATTAAAAGCAAAATTTTATCGAAATGACACCAAATAAATGGGTAGTTAGTGATGATGATGCTATTTTGGAGTTGTTGTAACAACTAATAAAGTATAAAGTTTTTTGTGTTGCATTAATATTGGTCCAAACCATACCGACTAATTTTATCTTTTGAGATTTAAGAAATATTAATGCGTTTGTTAATTATAAAAATTAAGTTTGTGTACATCGGGATTAATGTGTCAGCACAAATCTCAAGAAAATCTAATAGTTCAGAGTAAAAAAAAAGAACCGGAGTCCCAATTATTTAATTAGAAGTAAGAATCTAAACCAAAGCCAGTGTCAAAGCCAATTAGATGAGGCCATTAACTCATCGGACTAAGGCATGACAGATAGGCATGCAAGCCGGCCACCATAAAAAAGCTGATCATAGCGTGCAATCAACCTTTCAGTAAACAAGACCCGAGAAAAGACTTAGCTTATTGATATCATTAATTATCACATGGACTCTCAAAGGCTGCTTATTAGGGATTGAAAGGCAACAATGTCACAAGAAGTCTAAATCATCCATTCGGCTGTCCATGTTAAGAAGTGAGCTATTTATCGGGTTACAATGATTCACCCTCTGCTCGAATTACCTAGCATCACTGAGCCGATCGGAGCTCCTCGCTAGGGATCAAAGATTGACAGTCAAACTAAATCAGCCGATTGGCAAAGCATAACTAATCAAGTTATTCCTAACAACCGAAAGTCAATCGAAAGCCGACTGATAACCTGAACTCAACATAGTTGATCGAGTAGTCCTTACCAAACCAAGGTCTGCCAAAGTCAACTAACTGACCTAAAAATCAGCCAAGTTATCGACTCATATATGTAAAATACTAAGAATATCCTGTAATGACCATATTAAAGCATTGACAAACAATTAACTTCACATATTATACAATCTCCACTATAAATAGAGGATCATTTTATGAAATAGACAAGACATTAATTTTACCATAGTTTTAAAAATTAGCTAGTATGGTCGATTCAACTGTGAACCAGCCATCCAGTTGGATCGATCCATTCTTAGAACTGTTTCTAGAGGATGGAAAAATTATTAGGTGCAGATTCCGCTAAAATAAATTTTGTTACAGTTTAATTGTCGGAGTTAATCAGTCAACTTTAAAGTTTTGGTCTTTCAGCTGCCGTGAAGTTTGGGGATAACGCATTTTCAGTTCAGAAAAGCATATGACTTCAGAATTTCTCCAATCGCATATTAAGCAAATTATTAGATAATTTTTCATGCATATTGAAAACAAAAAAGGATATGAATGAAGCTTCTTATGTACATCTGTATCAAACTTTGAAGCGACCTTTTTCTTCTTTATTTGTTCTCAAAACAGCACAACTAATTCCTCTACCTAATAAATTCAACCAAGCATACTATTTTCTTACGTATCATTAGGTTTATGCACACACACACTGATACTATAAATATAACATCATTGAAAAACACAAATGACATTTGGCTCAGAACTCACTCATATATATGCATTAAATATAAAAGTAACTCTTACATCTTAATAGCATGACTGATATGTAAACAAACTTAATCAAATAAGCAAACTAATGAAATAACATTCTAATCCTCTGAGCCCAATGAATAAAACATTTGCCATATATTTGTGAGTTAGGAACCATTTGGATACTTTGATTTCCAGTACTTTTCAATCTCCTCAGCTGTTCTTCCTGGTATTCTTCCAGCAATCAATGACCATCTGAGAAATACAATGATATTTTAAATCAGATGGCAGGAAATGAAATAAATTTCTCAAGAGTGTTTGTAAATTAGTGCAGAAGAAAAACCTCTCTCCAATGAGTTTATATATCCTGGCAATAAGATCTATCTCTGCCTCTGAGAACTCCACCTCTGATGTCTCAAAACTCTCTGAAGAACCAACAAAATTAATATAAACTTCTTTTTCATAACTTCAAATGCAACAAATTCAGCTGGACGAATAACAAATTAAGTTGAGACAGTACGAGTGTTCGAATCTGACACTCTGAAAATTTTCATTTTAAGCAGAGTTCTTCTTTGTAATAAAAAAGAAGAAACATTAAATGTAAATAAGCACCTGTGGAATCAGTAATATCCTCCTCTGATCTTTGATCCGCGGCAGCCATTTTGCAGAAAAACAGTAAATATGAATTAGAAGGTTTGATATGAAGGCAATTGGAAGAAGAATTTTGGGTAAGTTTTGTTAGGATGAAGTTGTTATATATATAGTTGCTGGGAAGGAGCGATCAGACTGATATAGCTGCAGTAAATAGTAAATTATGTTTTAATCCATTTTATTATTATTTTTTTAATTAAACTCTTTGTTTGATTTATAATAGAAATTATTGTCACAAAGCAGTTATATTGTTTGAGTTAAAATAAATAAAGCTGGATTTTTTTCCTCACAATTTGGTGGTAGCACTTATTTTTTCAAAGGCAGGAACAAAACTGTTAACAATTTATAAATATATATATTTTTAATTAAATTTTGATAAAAAATTAGAAAACAAATGTTCCTTAAAATGAAAAATATTACTTCCATTGTTTGGAGATTTGGACGTTAAAGTTGATTGTACCACACCGTTATGAACATAACATAATGTGATCCATGTCATTATATGTATGTCCACACGTAAAATTTCTCCCGTCATGCAGAGTTAAATTATTTTATAGTAATTAGTACTTGTAGAATATATTTTGCTCGAAAAATATCATACAATAATATTCTAATTAAGTTACTTTTGTTAGTTTTTCATTATTTTATTTGTGTTGGTCCATCATCATTTATTTTAATAATAATAATAATAATAATAATATGTATTTAATTAAAGAGAAAATGATCATGTTTTTTCCCAATAGACACTACATCCTTTCGCTTTAATTAATTAAATTAAATTATCATAAATACTATTGGTCAATAATCATATTGATGGATCGTAGTTGTTGAGAAATTGGGGCAAATAAAATTAGAAATCGACATAAATCAAGAAGAACACACTGAGATTTACGAGGTTCGGCAAAGATGCCTACACTCTCGGGAGCAGAGCGAAGACTTTTCACTACTTCAGAAAAGAGTCCATAATACAAGATTCAGAATCTCAGAGACCGAGAGAGACTCACCTAAGGTTATAAACATGACATATATATAACCTTATAGTACATTATGAAATTTCTTAAATTACCCATGTACTATACCCCGGGGTATTGCCCCCGCACCCCCAACCGACATAATGAAATTCCCCCGATTTGACAGATCCTTCCGCTCCACTCCGCTCGTGGGCTCCGCTCCGCTCCAGCATTCGTCTCATTTATGGTATATGAGTCATACATAAAAGTGGTTAATAACAAAGTATTCATTGAATGTTCATGTATCCTCACAAAAGACATTTATCTTTTCTTTGATAAATAAAAGAAGAGCCGTCTATCTTCCAAAAATTTATAATGCATTTTTTTTCTTCATCAGAAAGTACAGAAAGTAATAAAGATTAAAGATAAGAGTCCCTCTCTTCAGATCAAATTTTACAATCATGAATACATATATATTTATTTTCTTTACGAGTATGTAAAAATTATGAATTTAAACATTTTGGTCATTATACGCGTTTTATAAAATTTTTTATCATGAAATTGGATTTTTTTAAATTTAAAAATCTTATCAACTTCNAATAAAAAAGAAGAAACATTAAATGTAAATAAGCACCTGTGGAATCAGTAATATCCTCCTCTGATCTTTGATCCGCGGCAGCCATTTTGCAGAAAAGCAGTAAATATGAATTAGAAGGTTTGATATGAAGGCAACTGGAAGAAGAATTTTGGGTAAGTTTTGTTAGGATGAAGTTGTTATATATATAGTTGCTGGGAAGGAGCGATCAGACTGATATAGCTGCAGTAAATAGTAAATTATGTTTTAATCCATTTTATTATTATTTTTTTAATTAAACTCTTTGTTTGATTTATAATAGAAATTATTGTCACAAAACAGTTATATTGTTTGAGTTAAAATAAATAAAGCTGGATTTTTTTCCTCACGATTTGGTGGTAGTACTTATTTTTTCAAAGGCAGGAACAAAACTGTTAACAATTTATAAATATATATATTTTTAATTAAATTTTGATAAAAAATTAGAAAACAAATATTCATTGAAATGGAAAATATTACTTCCATTGTTTGGAGATTTGGACGTTAAAGCTGATTGTACCACACCGTTATGAACATAACATAATGTAACCCATGCCTTCATCCGTATGTCCGCACGTAAAATTTCTCCCGTTATGCAGAGTTAAATTATTTTATAGTATGATATAAAAGTAATTAGTGCTTGTATAATATATATTTTGCACGAAAAATATCATACAATAATATTCTAATTAAGTTACCTTTTGTTAGTTTTTCATTATTTTATTTGTGTTGGCCCACCGTCATTTATTTTAATAATAATAATAATATTTATTTAATTAAAGAGAAAATGGTCATGTTTCTTCCCAATAGACACTACATCCTTTCGCTTTAATTAATTAAATTAAATTATCATAAATACTATTGGTCAATAATCATATTGATGGATGGTGGTTGTTGAGAAATTAGGGCGAAGAAAATTAGAAATCGACACAAATCCAGAAGAACACACTGAGATTTACGAGGTTCGGCAAAGATGCCTACACCCTCGGGAGCAGAGCGGAGACTTTTCACTAATTCAAAAAAGAGTACATAATACAAGATTCAGAATCTCAGGGATCGAGAGAGACTCACCTAGGGTTACAAACATGACATATATATAACCTTATAGTACATTATGAAATTTCTTAAATTACCCATGTACTATACCGCGGGGTGTTGCCCCCGCACCCCCAACTGACATAATGAAACTCCCCCGATTTGACAGATCCTTCCGCTCCACTCCGCTCGTGGGCTCTGCTCCGCTCCAGCATTTGTCTCATTTATGGTATATGAGTCATACCTAACAGTGGTTAATAACAAAGTATTCATAGAATGTTCATGTATCCTCACAAAAGACATTTATCTTTTCTTTGATAAATAAGAGAAGAGCCGTCTATCTTCCAAAAAATTATAATGCATTTTTTTTCTCGATCAGAAAGTACAGAAAGTAATAAAGATTAGAGATAAGAGTCCCTCTCTTCAGATCAAATTCTACAATCATGAATACATATATATTTATTTTCTTTACGAGTATGTAAAAATTATACGCACTTTATAAATTTTTTTATCATGAAATTGAATTTTTTTAAATTTAAAAATCTTATCAACTTTTAATGACTGAACTCGCAATTATTTATTTCTTTTCAAACCCCTGTGATAATAAGTTCAATCAGCTCTATAGTAGTAAACGGAATGAAGGAAATTTACAGTTTTACAAATTAAACCATAAACATAACTAATCTCTGCCGTCTATCATAAAGTGGACGGTTTCTAGAGAACTGATTCTAGAAAGGTTGACTAATGATGTGATCCTGAAGCCGGCCGACATTGAGATTTTTTGGTGGGATCTAATTTGTTTAAATACTTANTCTCTGCCGTCTATCATAAAGTGGACGGTTTCTAGAGAACTGATTCTAGAAAGGTTGACTAATGATGTGATCATGAAGCCGGCCGACATTGAGATTTTTTGGTGGGATCTAATTTGTTTAAATACTTATGAGTCAGTGTTTGGCAGTTTGTTTGCTAATTTTAAATATCAAAAGTATGATTCTTCGTTATTTACTAAACATTTCAAAGAATTTTTTCTTTCTAGAAGTTCTTCGCTGAAAATAGAATTTTTACGCTTTCATGCATAAATTTATTATATTAAAGTTAGGTATTATTAGGTCTGTCAAAACGGGCTCGTGTTCGACTTGTTAAGAAGCTCGTGTTTGGCTCGTTCACTAAGTTACGAACCCAACACTAACAAATATTTATTTATTCGTGTTCGGCTCGTTTTAGCTCGAAATACTACTCATCAGTCTCACACACACACACAGATATATATGTATATTGATGAGTAATAATTTTTAAAAAAATTAATTGACTACAAGGCTACAAAGATTTATAATCAATTAAAAGTATTAATTAAGGACATAGAATAAAAAATGTTAAATTAGATTCAAATGATGTTTTAATATAAACAATAATTTTAAAATTTTGCCCCAACCCTTAACATCTTATGACTACGTGATTAAGGTTGTCAAAACGACTCTTTGTTCGTAAACAACTCGTGTTTGACTCGCTAAGCAAACGAGCAGAACACGAACACACTTTTTGAGCTCGAAATATAAACGAGTCGAACAGGTCATGTTCGGCTCGTTTACACCCTTAGGTATTATATATATAAATACATAAAAATTGCATGTAAAAATGTCTTTTGCACTTAAATGCTCTCCAAATGTCTTTTGCGCCATAAGATCAACGTAAGGTTACATTTGTACCTTTTA
Source organism: Phalaenopsis hybrid cultivar (assembly GCA_002079205.1). Classification (NCBI taxonomy): domain Eukaryota; kingdom Viridiplantae; phylum Streptophyta; class Magnoliopsida; order Asparagales; family Orchidaceae; genus Phalaenopsis; species Phalaenopsis hybrid cultivar. The sequence goes on along the minus strand of JXCR01053846.1, from coordinate 190,039 downwards.
TTTATTTATTTATGTTTAAGGTCAGCTTCTTGGGAAACTTTTTCATGTGTATTTTGTATTAAAAAAAATTAACTTTCTAGATCAGGAGCAGATGGAAATCAAATTGACAAGGAAATATTAACCGACGTCGCACATAAAATATTATTATATGCATGCAGCTCATACCAAATTAGGTGTATTTTGCTAGACATGCATATGTTATCGTCACCACATTATTTTGTCAAATCTGAGCCGGCTAATTCCGACGCTAATACACCAATAATCTAATGCAAAACAATATCAATGAAGGATTTGCGTCGGTTATATATTTCACGTAAAAAAATGGGTGTCTTAAATGTATTTAGCACCAATCGTGGGTGACGCAAATAAATTGTGTTGACATTAGCATCTGACATTGTCGATGTTTGCCAGTTTTGACACGATTGTGCCAACATAAACGTTAAATATGAAATTTAAGTCCACCGTTTGTGAACAATTATTATTATTTTGTTGCTAGAGTTTTGATTTTTATAACTCCTAATGATTATCCAAACATTCCTATAAAACTTTATTTTTGTTGACTTTTTTGCTATCATCTAGAAGAAAGTTGTTTAACAAGAATGCAAAAATAAATAAATAAAATAAATAAACTTTAGCTTTCATTAGAAACATTTGGAAATTTAACATTGGACCCTTTTTTAAAATTTTTTATTGCAAGGAAAAGAACAAATTAATTGGGGAAATATTGAAGCATTTGGTATAAGAAAAATTAGATTCTAGAATCTCTAACAGAAGTAGATGGAAATGCAGAGCTACTCCTTTTGCATGCACAAATCTAATATTATCTTCTTGCCGCCACAGAGATTGAAAAGGAAATTTTAACGGAAGTTGCTAATGAAAAGTTATTTGTATTTTGCTATGTTATAATTTTATATGGTGAATATTCACTTGGTTCGTTGTAGGCTAGCAGTCATTTTGTTCGCGTGCTGTATGAATGATTTTCTCTGTGGGGCCATGGAAATATTTTTACATTTTCCTGTTTTCTGTGTTTTTTTTTTTTTTTTTGAATCCTTGCTTTTGATTTATTAATAAAGGTGCATTGATATGATGAGCTCATGAGTTAATATTTCAGAATTAAAAATAAATTTTTATTAATTAAATTAAAATATAGCTAGAAGTTATGTAAAAATACGTGCACTAGCCACCAAGCAAAAATTACATTCTATGCAATGTTCAATAAGAATGAATAAATATAAAAAATTATGTATTTCACTTGAAGAATGTGTCAACAATACTCTTAAAAGAGATCGAATGGACCAGAAGACAAGAACTCAACAAAACCTGGACTACCACCAAAAGATTAAGAGGCCCACTTGATCCACTGAGCGAAGTCATACGAGCCAAGTCGACAGGCCGAAACCGATTGGACCACGAGGCGGAATAAAAGATGATCAGATGATACGAGCACGGACCATTCGGCTAAAAACGAGACAAAGGAGCATTCGACCACCCACTATAGAAAATTTGATTCAATGAGTTAGCTTGCCCTTAAGTAGAGTCAATCGAAGAGAAAATCTAGTTCCACAATATCTTCAATCCTCCCATAGATGCCCCCGAGGCTCCTCATTAGGGATCAATGATTGTCTCATTAGGGATCAATGATTGACATTCACACTATATCAATCTTTTGACTTATACAAACCCTGATCAGCCGATTGAGCTAATCTCGTCAACCCGAACCAAATTAAGCTTAGCCGACCGAGCTAGCAAATTATCGTAGGATAAGTTTATACATATAAAATATCAAAAATACCGTATTATGGACCTCTTAAAAACAAAAGAAAAAAAATAATTTCATAATTGTACCATCCCATCTATAAATAGAATAATTAATTTATGAACAAGACACAATTGATTACTGTTCATCTTCTCTCACTCACTCACTCACTCGCTCTCTTACTCGCTCTCTCTCTCTCTCTCACTCTCTTTATTTGTGATATATTTCTTGGGTGTGATTCAAGAACAAATCTGGTTTCAATAATTTATATCATTCTTAATTATTGGGACGTTGGTGATGACAAAGATGTTTTCAAGCTTGTGCAACACCAAACAAAGTTTTGTAAAATTGCGTTGGCATTCTTTTTTATCTAAATCACCATTTTTTAATAGAAGAATTTGAGGCAGTGATCACCAAGAGGAACCACCATACGCATAGTCTGGAAGCGGAACCTTAGGAGGCCAACGCTATTTACTCCACTAAATCCTAAACTTGATATTTAAGTTTTTGGGCTGAAGGAGCTTCCTTGGAGAGCACTTGTAGATCTTGGAGGTGCTTTGGAGAGAGCTTCTTGGAGAGAGCAAGTGAGGAAGATGTTTATCTTCCTCAAGTGGAGAAACTTGAGGGAGCTTATCTCCTTCATTCTCTTCCTCTTTTTCATGATATGGTGGAGTTTGTTTTAAAGTTGAATAATTCGGGAACGTTTTGTGGACTGCAACTGACATTGCCATATTTTTTTAGTGGATTCAAGATTGAGAATGTAGGACAAATATGGTAGGGGATATAGTGGAGTAAATAGTTGTGGAGAGATTTTGGTCGATGAGTTGCCATCAGACGAAGAAGGGATTACATATAAGTTCACAATTACAGGTTTGGTTTTGAGGTGATGGGAAAATGGCAGTGCCGTCAAGAAAACTCTCAAATCCATTTTCTCTGAATAGTTTGTAGATATGGGGTTTCCAAACTGGGTAGTTTTCAACGGTAAGTCAGACATTGTCAATGTTTTTAAAGTTGGACATAAAAAACTTAAGGGATGAAGGAATATGTAAATCAGTTATTTCCAAGTTGGTTATTGAAGGTTTCTGATTTATTTGGGAAGACATTTCAAACATTGGAGGAGGATTAGGGAAGAAGAGAAGCAAAAAAAAAAAAAAAAAATCTAATCAATCAAGACAATGGGACAAAGAGATTCAAAAAATAACTTTGATGGCCTGAATTCTCTAATACAATGACTGACTTCAGTAGTATTGTAAGATAATAAACTCCAAGAAAATCATAGCAAGCACAATCGTAGGTTGCATAAAAATAATTTGAGAGAATTCAGTATCAGTAGTAACTGAGAGTTCCCTTCCTTGCTCCATTGCAAGGTGTTACAACAGAGAAAGTGGGCATGTAATTTCATTCTGCCTAGTAGTACAGGTTTGTTACAAGCAAATCATTGGAAGGGGACAATAATAAATCATTTGTTGAATCACATGCAATTATTTATGTACGACTAGGGCCGTAAACGAGCCGAGCTTGAGCGAGCTCAACCTTAGCTCGTGTTGGCTCGTTCGAAATAGCTCGTGTTCGAAATCGGCTCGTGAACAGTGTGTTCGTGTCCAGCTCGATTTAAATATTCGCGTTCGTGTTCGGCTCAGAAAAATTAAATAGAAAAAAAAATAGATGTAAAGTACGGGATTCGAACATGAACTAAATATATACAAAAAAAGACACTAACCACATTACCACACTATATGTTATAATTTAAACTTAGATATGAATATATATAATATATTATTATATTAATAATTATATATATATTTTTTAATTTCGAGTTAAAACGAGCCGAACACGAGCGAACAAAGAGTTGTTCGCGAACAACGACCTTTTTTGACAGCCCTATGCACGACAATGTGCATTTATTGACTGTTTTTTTAATTTATTAATTGATGATGTGGATCTCGAGAAAAATGTCTAATTCTTATTAAATGAAAGGATAATTGTATGCTAATAAATAAACAGTTGAATGAAGAGAATATTAATTTAATTGTTAATCATCTAAATTTTGACTTAAACAAATCTATTAAACATGTCAACACGATCAACTAACAAAATTGAAAGCGGTAAAATTAGAGTTCAAATAAGCTAAAAATAAATAATTGAAATATAGTTAAAAATTTTAGAATATTAATTAAAGGTTGAAATGAACTTCAAATTTTGCTTGTTTATGTTCAAAGCTCTTTAGTTTAAAATCACTCAATTTTGAAGTCATTAATGACATTAAATACCCAATATATGGCCTCTAATTTAACTTGTCTTGTGCTAGATAATTCTAAGTGGCAACAAAAAAATTCTAAGTGACCCCAAAAAGGGAAAAAATTACAGAGCAATACACAATTAAAATAATCTACTATATAATTGAAGTTAATAGACTTCTTTTTGCTCTTTCCAAATAATGAACATGAGATTATAATATTACAAATGTTTACTTGTAAATAATAATAGTCTAAGAATAACAATATAGAATTAGTAGTCAGGTAATAATACTCATATGATAGTAATTGGTTAACAACAGTATTAATTGGGCTACGAATTTTTCTATTATACTTATTGGTGGTTTTTGGGTTGTATCTCTCTTCACAAGTTTAAATTTTGTTTTTAGCACTCTCTTGCTTCTCCGTGTGTTATGTGGCTCTTTTTATTACATATCATATGTGCACTATGTGGCTTTAAAGGTTCTATGAAAGTTTACCATGCACAAGGTTTGAATGTTGCCTGACAAAGATTCAAACGTTAAGAATCTGTTTGGGCCAGCTGCAGCTTATCCTGCTTATCATGATAAGCTGCTGATAAGCAACATCAGCAGCTGATTCGAATAGGTTGTCTAACTATCTGGTTTGTGCGTTTGGAAAACAACTGATTCTGAATAAATGATATTTTTTATCCCTGAAATGAAATTATAAACATATACCAATTTTAAGAAAGCAGAACTAATAGTTGGCCTTCTTCATGAAATAAAATTATATGTAAATACCCATTTTCCGGTGAGGAATCGTGGAAGCTAAAGACATCGATCGAATTTGCTTGTAAAAAAAAGTTATGCCTTTAGGAAGGATGCTCTGGCGAGACGTCAGATCTCTGTTCTTTGACCTTTAAGAAAATAGACCTGGTATGTCCACTCTTCAGAAGATAAATCCAATGTGCTTTTTTCGCCCCTCAGCTGTACATGAGCAGTAATTCCACCAGTGAGAACAACAAATGCACAATAATTCTAAGAAAAGAGAGAAAAAATCAAATTAAATTATTTTTATGAGAAAATTACCAATTAGAAATTTAAGGCAACCATTATGAATGCTCACAAAATTAGTTTCTCTCTTCCTATATTCAATCAAATTACCTTCAAACCAACAGTTGCACTCAAAAGATCAATTTTGTTCCTTCCCAAAGAGAAAACAATGGGCTTATCAAATGAGAAGCGAGGAGACGAGCGGGGCTTCGGTGCGGCAGAAAGGAGTCGAGCGAGTTGTCTTAGAGAGGAGAGGCGAGGAGACGAGCGGGGATNGAAAGGAGTCGAGCGAGTTGTCTTAGAGAGGAGAGGCGAGGAGACGAGCGGGGATTTGGTGTTGCAGGAAGGAGTCGAGCGAGTCGTGGTAGAGAGGAAAGGCGAGCCGAGCTTCAATCGGGAGAGAGAGGCAGATGAGCGAGGGCAGGCGAGCGCGGGCCAAGCGTGTTACGGCAAGCGATGTCTTTCGCTCCATCGAAACGCGGATTACGGGCTCCTACCCGTGATTCTCGTTTAATAAAAACCTCTCAGTGACGTTTCTAAAAACACCACTAAAACGCATTAATCAAAAAGCCGGTGGCGTTCTCAAAACGCTACCGCTGTGAATAAGCTCCCCAAAGGCACCCTAAATTACCATGCGATCAACTCCAATAAACAATCAACAAATACAAAAGCAGCAAGTCGTTATGTTTTTTCTTAAAATATAATTTTGAGGATATTTCCTAATCGGATATGCTATAAGGAATTAAAAGTCAATATTCTTTATTTTATTGAATATTTACTCTCTAAAAAATTGAGTTATTTGGACAATTTAATAAAAGGCACAACACTAACTAATCAATGAAATAATTACATTACAGTAAGAAAAAAAAAATTATTATTATTTAATTGTAATAATTGCAGACAAAATAAATCAATTAATTCTGTATTCTTTAAATATAGCGAGCTATATAAATTCTGTGCAAATTAATCTAGGACTATTAAACGACATTGAAATTCAATGAATATAAATATTAAATACCACAACAAATAAACATGCCCTAACTTTAGGTAACAATATGTTATCTATAATTTAATCAAATCAAAATTTATTTTTTAGATGCCAAAAAGAAATATTTTCCTCCTAATATAGAGGGAATAACACAATATACATAGAAAATCAATTATTATAGTAAGTCGAAAGAATGGAAAGAAGCAACTCCAAATTATGTTGATAAAATGATAAAAGTATCTATTTCTAAATTAATTTGATTGAGATGAATCAAAGAACTTTTGATTGATTTACGGCTTAATTCCTCAACCAACTGACTCAGATGATCTTCATTTTTTATGTTACTTCGATTTGCAAGTGTTGGCCCCTTTCACACAAAAAATCAAAGTTAAGAGTCATATTACATTCCAAAGATGATTAGGAATCCATGGTGACATGTTGCATGTTCATGCAATTATTTTATTCTTTATAAACTATTTTGTAGATGATAAACTAAACTATTCTTTTCTATATTAATAGTAACTATGTTAAATGATATCTCAACAATATCACTAATTTTAAGAAGTTCGCTTTCCCTAGTCATACATATGCGATGGAAGAAAATTTTGATGGTTGGTTTGATTTACAAATAGTGCTCCTCTATGAATAAAAGAAGAATCATTAGGAAATGGTAATTATATGCCTAGTTCTATACAATTAGCTTGAGATGGCGGAACAAAGCAAGCCATGTCGATTAGAGATGGTAGAGCCAAATTTAGCTGGTGGTGGGGGCAATTGAAGCTGGTGGTTAGGCCGAATAGAGCTAGTGGCCTGGCCGAATAGAGCGGTTGAACCAACTAGAGCTAGTTTGCTAGAGGTGGTGGTCGGGCCGAATGGAGTTTATCGAGCTGAGTAGAAATAGCCGAGTCGAACGATGCTGTACAGGTTGAATGGAGTTGGCTTGGCCGAGTGAAGCTGTTATTCAGCAGGTTCGTCAGACAATATCAATATCGTAAACTACTTAAAATTTTTGTCAAAGAGTAATTATCCCAAAATTATTATATTAAACAAATGAAAAATAGTGATAGTTAATGTTATCCTCTTTTTAACTTTTTCTTTTAGTGATCAAATGGGGCCTAAGATGCTCTGCAGTCCCATGTGCCCGTCGAACCAGGACTATTAGCACCGTCCGATCGAATTCGGGCGGCCAGATTGCGCATCAGGTTGCCTGGCTCTAGCGGTCACATGGAAAGGCTACAGTAACGGCTACATAAATTTCCGGCCAAGCGCGGGCTCTTATCGTACACATCCCGCTTTCCATTTTGAAAAACCCTTGGCGTCTGCACTCATTCCCGCCTCTCCTTAAAAAACCCTGATTCCCTCCCACATCCATCGGCCATCACCCCTCTCCCTCTCAACACCCACTCTCTCTCTAGATCATCGGAATGAACCGGAGGATGAGGAGCCCGTGCAGGAGAGCTGCTGTGAGGACGGAGAGGCTGCAGCGGTTTCTGAAGCCGGGTGCGCTTGCGCGACTGCGGGACTCGAAGATCTGCGCAAGATCGCCAAGATCTTTGCAGATCTCCGTAGCACGGATCTCTCCGCCTGGATCTCCGGTAATTGCTGCCTCGGCGATGCCGATCGAGGAGTTGGAGGGCGAGCAGATCCGATTCTTTGCTAGTAGGATGTGTGCACCGCGGATTTTGCTGAGGAAGAAGCTCGCTGCGGCCAAGTACGTTTTCTTTGCACCTCCTAGTCCAGATCCGTCGGATTCCGTGCTGGATGTGTTCGGTGCTGATTTAGTTACTGCGCATTAATTTGAAGAGGACGGGGCGGATTTTTTTCTGTGTATTTCTGTAGTATTATATTTGTGTTTTCTGGTTTGCCCTATAGCGAGATTTTCAGCAGGTGCTGTTTCCCGTTTCTTCGACGGGTTTCATGAAAATAGAANTGCTCTATAGCGAGATTTTCAGCAGGTGCTGTTTCCCGTTTCTTCGACGGGTTTCATGAAAATAGNAAGAGGACGGGGCGGATTTTTTTCTGTGTATTTCTGTAGTATTATATTTGTGTTTTCTGGTTTGCCCTATAGTGAGATTTTCAGCAGGTGATGTTTTCCGTTTCTTCGACGGGTTTCATGAAAATAGAAAAAAAAATTGTAGTCAATAAAATCGCACATCTGTAATCTGACTCTAATTGTGCTTGCTTTTGTTTGAATTTTTAGATATGGTGGCTGTAGAATGTTGTCAAATGAGTTATTTATGAGTTCAAAAAAAATTTCTCCATTGTTTGTTTTTCAAATTTCCTATAGATGAATCCCTAATTTGCCAATCAGAACTACATAATTTGGGTTGTAAACTTGTAATGAAGTTAAAAATTCAGGGTATGTTGAGAGTAGTCTTTTTATTGCTCTGTATTTTTATAGTTTCCACACATCTGTTGGACAGTATTTTACACTTACAATCCAGGTTGAAAGAATCACTCTAATTTTAGCTAGATTAATATTACCCAAGGTGTAGGATCATAATAATGGAAGAATAACCAATCTAATTCATTAGATAATTAGACTAATCAAAATAAAGGCAATTCTATACTAACTTGCCCACCTGAATTCACTTCAAATACCCAATTTAAAAGGAAGAAGTTATCTTTAGAAGAGATTGTGTTGCAAATGGAGAATTATTTGCAGAGTCAAGCACATTAATAAGAAATATTGAAAGTCAGCTAAGTTAGAAAGAGAACACATAAAGCAACAAACCCAGAGTATCTTACCCTAGTAATAATGAAGTGAATCCCAAAAATAAAGGGAATGAATGTGTTATGGCCATTAAATTAAGGAATGAGAAAGAGTTTAAATAATTTAACAAGAAGGTGCCCACTCACGAAGAAGCTAACCCCTAGTTTGAAAATCTCAGTGAAAAAACTTGCCCCGGTCTTTGGTAAATCAATCACTTCCTAAGATGGAACTTGAAAACCCCTATCATTTTCCCAAAGGCTTCTAAAGCATAAGCTTGATCTACAATATTTGAAGTTTTAGGAAGCGTTTAAGAAGCTAAAAATTAACATTCCTTTTGTTGATGGCTAAATACAAATGTTTTGTGAAATTCATGAAAGATATTCTCAATAAAAAAAAAGAGCTAGGAGACTTTGAAACTGTAACACTAAGCGAGAAGTGTTGTGCTATTATACAAAATAAACTCTCTAAAAAACTTAAAGATCTTGGTAATTTTGCCATCCCTTGTCATGGAAGAAATTTTTTTTAGAGAAGTTTTATGTGATTTAGGACTTGTATAAACCTCATGCCTCTATCCATTTTCAAGAGATTAGGACTATGAGAAGTTTAGTCTACCACTGCAACACTTCAACTTGTTGAATGATCTTTGACTTATCTTAGAGGGGCCATAGAGGATGTTTTTATTAATGCGGATAAATTTATCTTCTCAGCATATTTTTTAGTTCTAGATAGGGAGGAGGATAAGGAGATTCCCATAATCTTATGAAAACTTTTTCTTGTCATAGGCAGGGCGATTCATGTTCAAAATGAAGAATTGAATATGAGGGTTAATGATCAAGTGATGACATTTAATATTCTAAAAACCCTCAAGATTTTAATGATAATTCATGCTATAGGTTATATTTGGTGGATGGGTTGATTAGATGCTCATTTCAACATATTTTTGAAGTTGATCAATAGAGCATGGACTGTTTGAGGAGGATACTAAAGGCTCTAAGAAAGAATTTGCTATACTACTAGAAGTGAGCCCTAGGGCGTGTAGGATATATTTGAGCTATTGGATGGATACCACTGTCCATGCCAAAACCTTAGTGTCATCCATAGAGAGAGCCCTTGAGTTGGAATTGAAAGGTCCACCTAAGAGACGAGTGCATTGTCAATGATTTTCTCCTTGGAGTTGTTTAAGCTACAAGAAGAGAAATTGAGAGTTCCAAGGAGATTTATGAAAGCTTTTGGGTGGACCATCGCGAACATTAAAGGTATTTGCCCTTCTCTCTGCATACATATGATTCTGATGGAAGAGAACCACAAACATAAGGTTGATACCCAAAAGAGATTTAACCCTGTGATGAAGGAGGTGGTTAAGAAGGAATAATGAAGTGGTTGGATGCAAAAATTATCTACCCATCTTAGATAATGCCTTAGTGAGTTCAATCCATTATGCCCTCAAGATGAGATGAGTGACAGGGGTGGAAATTGAGAAAAATGAGTTGATACTAACAAGATGTGTCACTAGGTGGCGAATTTTCTTTGATTATAGGAGTAAGTATGGTCATTTTCCTCTGTCATTTATGAACCATATGTTGGACAGACTAGCCGACCACCTTTTCTTTTGTTTCTTAGAGGACTATTCAGGCTTCCACCAGATTCTCATAGTTCTCGAGGACCAAGATAAAACTATATTCATGAGCCTCTTTTATACCTTTGCCTTTAGAAGGATGCCCTTTGGACTATGCATTGCATCAACCACCTTCTACTATTGCATGATGCCCATCTTTTTTGATTTGATTGAGAAAGTGATAACAAAATTATAAATGATTTTTTTTTTGGTGTTTGGTCTTTCTTTGACTCGTGCCTAGAGAATCTTGCCAAAGTATTGTGGAGCTGTGAGGAGACCCAATTAGTTTTAAATTAGGAAAAATGTCAATTCATGATGACGAAAGATTTTGTATTGGGATAATTTTTGAGAGGGGGATGGAGGTAGCTTCGGCGAATATCTAAGTGATAAGAAAAAAATTCCACCACCTGTATTTGTCAGAGGAGTTACAAGTTTTTTATGGCACTTAAGATTCTACCGATGCTATATTAAGGTCTTTTTCAAGATCACTAAACCCCTGTGTCCTCTGTTAGTATAGGATGTCCCCTTTCAGTTTGACGACCATTGTGTCATTTCATTTGAGACTTTGAAAGCTGAGTTAGTCATAACACTTGTCATGCTTGCACTGGATTGGGAGTGTTCATTTGTATTGATGTGCGACACTAGTGACTACGTGGTAGACGTGATATTAGGGCAAAGGAGATAATATTTTTTGAGCCATATATTATGCCATGAAGACTGTTGATGAAGCTCAACTGAATTACTCCTTCACTAAAAAAAAGCTATTGGTCATAGTGTATGTCTTCGATAAATTTAGTTTTGCCTAATTAGTATCAAAAGCACTGTTTTCATTTACTATGTTGCAATCATATACCTTGTAACTAGAAGGATGTCAACTCTCATTTGATCCGATGAGTCTTTTTATTATAAGAATTTGATATTAAAATTGTAGATATAAAATGTACTGAAATGCCTGTAGCAAACCACTTGTCTAGGCTAGAGCAGAAGAGTTCTAATGAGTTTCTCATATAAATAAATGATAGTTTTCCCAACAAGGGAATCTTTGTCATTTTTTAGCAAAACATTTCCTGGTATTTTTGTGTGGTGAACTTTTTTTGTTAGTGGCTTCATAAACTATGATTTGACATGCCAACAAAAAAAAATTCATTGTTGATGCCAAACTTTATTATTGGGGCGAACCATACTTATTTAGAAAGTGTACAAGTGATATTATTAGATGTCTATTTGGAAGAGGTTAATGATACAATTAGGGTGTCATAATTTTGAATTTGAGGGCAATTTAGACGATTTAGAATAATTGTTCAGATTTTACAATTCAGATTCGTGGCCTATATTGTTTAAAGATGTTACTGAATACATAAAAAATGTGATAGTTGTCAAATAATAAATATTATTCATAATATAGCTGAAATGCCCTTAAGTTACATTTTAGAAGTGAAGATCTTTGATGCTTTAGGATTAGACTTTATGAGACAATTTGTGTCATCAGTAAAAAAGTTATATATCCTCGTAGCAGTGGACTATGTCTCAAATCAGATTGAATAAGGAGTTATTCTCAATTGTGATGTTCAGAGAATTCAAAAGTTTTTGAATAAAAACATTTTCAATAGATTTGGGACGCATAAAGTGTTTATTCGTGATGGAGTTAATCACTTTAGAAACAAAAGATAGGGATATTAGTAGTCAAATATGGGATTAAACATAAGGTTTTCATTGCATACTACCCTAGACTAGTGGAGTAGTGGAGGTTTCTAAAAGAGAGTTAAAAAGAATTTTAGAAAAGATAGTTTATTTCATTAAAAAAGATTGATCATTGAAATTAAATGATGCATTATGGACTTATAGGACTACTTATAAGTCACCTATAAGATTGTCTCTATATAGATTGTTTTTTGGAAAAAGCTCGTCTTTTACCTGTAGAGTTGGAACATAAATATTTTTGGGTAGTAATAGAATTCAACTTTAATATGAAAGATTCGAAAAAAAAAAACAAGTAATGCATTTGAAAGACTTTGAGGAAATTTGAGAGCAAGCCTATCAGAATGCGAAAATTTATAAGGAAAAGACAAAAAATGACATTATCAGAAGTTAGGAAGAATATTGAGCCAGGATAAAAGACATTATTGTACAGGTGGTCTGGTCTGTTCGTCATGAATATTGAAGATAAAAAGAATGCTAGAGTTCTTAAGGTTAATGAGCACAGACTTAAGTTGTATTTTGGAGGTGATAACATGGTTTGTTGAGAAATTTTGATCTTAGATCATCCCAAATAATTGGTGGCGTTGTGTGGCTGAGGACATTAAACCAAACACTTCTTTGGAGGCAACCAAATGTTTAATTGTGTTGATTTGATTCTATTTTTATTATTTAGCCTTTGAGTTGTGGTGTAATGTGTGTTTTGTTTTGATTAAATGTTTCATGTGAGTTTACTCGATTGCACATCAAATTAGTGATTTTAGGGCCCCCATTTCGCTACATCGTTAATATTCCACATTTGTTTGGGTGCCTTAGTCTCACACTTCAATGTCTAGGCTCTAAGACTTTTATTTAGTGGGATTAGTGACACACACCAAGTGTTGAGAAGCATGAGAGTCTCATGCAGGTATACATGATGTATCAATAGTATCGGTGTTTGAGTTCGGTTGTTGATCATACATGGAACGAGATACACTCAATTAGCAAAAAATCTAACCTAAAATTGCCAGTCCTAGCCTGAAAGGTTGAACTTTAATAGAAGTTCTTACCCTACTTTTTGAAATTGAGCAAAACCTAAGTTTTAAAACAATTAAAAGAAAGTAATGTTGATTAAGATATGTCCTAAGAATTCTTCTTTGAAGTGGTTATGTAGGGATTCAACTTAGCAAACGATTCATTTTTGATGTGAAAAAGAAAAGAAATTTTTTTTTTCCTAGCTCTTTTCGATAGTATAAGAAAGATTAACGATTCATTCGTTTAGTTCTCTAAATCAAATGAAAAGTCCAAAACAACATTGCTCCCTAATCGATTTGCACGAATTCAAAGGAGATATTCCTATTCCGATGAGTTTGTGAGGATAACTTAATCGTTATCTATAGATTCTTCTCGATATTCTATAATCAAAATTATTTTAACAAATTAACTAGCTAAGTTAAAAGTTTATGAGTTCTCAAGTTATTCCAACACCATTTAGTATTTTCACCCAAAATTTTCATCATATTACTTAGCCCTTATCGCCACACTTCCACAACAAATGAGGACAGACAATCTATTCACTAAGCATGCAAAATTTCATAAAATCAACATTGAATTAAGAGTGGAACTCATATATAAGAGTCTCACAATTATCTCTTAAAGAAGATCAAACTAAAACTCAGAATATTTATCTCCCTTAAATCCAACAATTGCAGATGAATTACAAGCACAATAAAAATCTCTCATCTCACAAGCTCTCTTTGATTTTACTATAAAACTTTTAATCTCTTCGCTAGATGTATGACCTTCTCTTCCAGAAAATTCTCCCCTTGTAAGGTAAGAAGAGAACGGATGAAAAGCCCCTAAAAATTCATCTCCACACCTTTTATGTTTCTCCCCTTTCATCCCGAAGTTTGAACTGCTTTAACTGCCAATTTCAGTTTTGGGCGCTTAAGCGTGCAGTGGCTGACGCCTAGGCGCCAAGCTCTCGGTTTGGAAACCCCACATTTGATGCTTAAGTGCCAACATAGCGGCGCCTTGGAACTGCTTACTTAAGAACTTTTACACAAGAGACCAACGCCCTGCCACCTTAGGAGCAGCTCGAACGTTTTAAATTCATGAGTTTGTTGTTCAATTTGAGAGGGTTTTTTGGCCTCGATGCCAGTGGCTAGCGCCTGGAAGCCCAAAGGCCAAATTTTGCTCCAATCTCGAGTTCATTACAATTTGATCCTTGCTGTTCTCCTTTCCTGCAATTTCCAGTAAAAAAAAAAACAAAAATCTTCCTCAAAATGTAGTATTATCATACAAAATTCAAAAATAGAAATAACAGTAGATGTAAAATTATCAACACATCAATTAAGGAGTTTTTCTATTAGTTTTCATTTTTTGCTTAAAATTTTCATCTCATTTCCTATCCTTTTAATATCTTCACATCCTGTCTCATTTCTAAATCTCCTTTGAGAACTTCACCTCTTGCTTCCGAAGCTTTGATTTATCTTGATTTTCTCATTTTCTAATTCCTTACCACGTCATCACCCAAAACCAAAGGAGGAAAGCATAAAACTTTCTTCATCACCTAGAAATTTATAGCACTTAAGTGGAAGAACATTACAATGATTTTTTTGGTATTGAAGAAGTTTTTTTCTGAGAGGAACTTCTTTCAACCTGGTGGGAAGGTTAAAGGAAGGAATTGAGAGAGATTTCTTTATGAAATTACAGTGGCTGTTATTCTTGGGGTGAGAAGAATTTTTAACGAATTTGAAGGAGCAAGAAGGGGAGAATGTGTTTGCGGGAGAGAGAGAGAGAGAGAGAGAGAGAGAGAGAGAGAGAGAGAGAGAGAGAGAGAGAG
>JXCR01053846.1:160139-172018 GCA_002079205.1 Phalaenopsis hybrid cultivar | reverse complement strand
TTTTCCAAAATTTTGGATAATTATGGGAATTATCTTTTTATATTGTAATTTGACAAAGTGAAGTGGGTTTCTACCAATTAAGCCANTATTGAAATTGAATGATGCATTATGGGCCTATAGCACTGCTTATAAGTCACCTATAAGATTGTCTCTATATATATTGTTTTTGGAAAAACTCGTCTTTTACCTGTAGAGTTGGAACATAAAGATTTTTTGGTAGTAAAAGAATTCAACCTTAATATGAAAGATTTGAAAAAAAAACAAGTACTGCATTTGAAAGAGTATGAGGAAATTTGAGAGCAAGCTTATCAGAATGCGAAAATTTATAAGGAAAAGACAAAAAATGACATTATCAAAAGTTAGGAAGAATGTTGAGCCTAGATAAAAGACATTATTGTACTGGTGGTCTGGTCTGTTCTTCATGAATATTGAAGATAAAAAGAGTGCTAGAGTTCTTAAGGTTAATGAGCAGAGACTTAAGTTGTATTTTGGGGGTGATAACATGGTTTGTTGAGAAATTTTGATTTTAGATCATCCCAAGTAATTGGTGTCATTGTGTGGCTGAGGACATTAAATCAAACACTTCTTTGGAGGCAACCAAATGTTTAATTGTGTTGATTTGCTTCTATTTTTATCATTAGCCTTTGAGTTGTTGTGTAATGTGTGTTTTGTTTTGATTAAATGTTTCATGCGAGTTTACTCGATTGCACATCAAATCTNTTTAAGTGTAAAAAAAAAAAAAAGAATAAAAAAACAAAAAAAAAAAACAAAAAAAAAATTCCTATCTCCTTCCGGCAGTCTAAGAAGGATTGACGATTCATTCGTTTATTTCTCTAAATCAAATGAAAATTCCAAAACAACCTTGCTTCCTAATCAATTTGCACGAATTCAAAGGAAATGTTCCTATTCCGATGAGTTTCTGTGGATAACTTAATCGTTATTTATAGATTCTTCTCAAAATTTTATAATCACGATTAATTTAACAAATTAACTGGCTAAGTTAAAAGTCTATGAGTTCCCAAGTTATTCCAACACCATTTAGAATTTTCACAAAAAATTCCCATCATATTACTTAATCCTTTTCACTACACTTCCACAACAAATGAGGACAAAAAATCTACTCACTAAGCATGCAAAATTTCATAAAATCAACATTGAATTAAGAGTGGAACTCATATATAAGAGTCTCACAATTTTCTCTTAAAGAAGATCAAACAAAAACTCAGAATATTTATCTCCCTTAAATCCAACAATTGCAGATGAATTACAAGCACACTAAAAATCTCTAATCTCACAAGCTCTCTTTCATTTTTCTTTAAAACTTTTAATCTCCTCGCTAGATGTATGGCCTTCTCTTCGAGAATTTTCTCCCCTTGTAAGGTAAGAAGAGAACGGTTGAAAAGCCCCTAAAAATTCATCTCCACACCTTTTATGTTTCTCCTCTTTCATTCCGAAGTCTTAACTGCTTTAACTGCCAATTACAGTTTCGGTGCCTAAGCGCGCAGTGGCTGGTGCCTACGCGCTAAGCTCTCGGTTTGAAAACCCCAGATCTAACGCTTAAGTGCCAATATAGCGGTGCTTAGACGTTGCTTACTTAAGAACTTTTACACAAGAGACCAGCGCCCTGCCACCTTAGGAGTAGCGTCAACGTTTTGAATTCATGAGTTTGTTGCTCAATTTGAGAGGGTTTCTGCGCCTCGACGCCAGTGGCTAGTGCTTGGGAGCCCAATGGCTAAATTTTGCTCCAATATCGAGTTCATTCCAATTTGATCCTTGATGTTCTCCTTTCCTGCTATCTCCAACAAAAATAACAAAAATCTTCCTCAAAATGTAGTATCATCATATAAAATTCAAAAATAGAAATAACAGTAGATGTAAAATTATCAACACATCAATTAAGGAGTTTTTCAATTAGTTTTCACTTTTTGCTTAAACTTTTCATCTCATCTCCTATCCTTTTAATATCTTCACATCCTGTCTCATTTCTAGATCTCCTTTGAGAACTTCACCTCTTGCTTCCAAACTTTTGATTTATCTTGATTTTCTTATTTTCTCATTCCTTACCACATTTAATTGAAGTCATGATGACCCCCATAACCAAAGGAGGAAAACAAAAAACTTTCTTCATCACCAAGTAATTTATTAGCACTTAAGCGGAAGAAGATTGCAATGATTTGTTTGGTATTGAAGAAGTTTATTTCTGAGATAGATTTCTTTCAACCGGGTGGGAAGGTTAAAGGGGTTATCGATGAAAGGAATTGAGAGATTTCTTTATGCAATTTGGGTGGTTGTTATTCTCGGGGTGAGAAGAATTTTTAACGAATTTGAAGGAGCAAGGTGGGGAGAATGTGTTTGCGGGAAAGAGAGAGAGAGAGAGAGGGTGGGGGGATGTGGATTTTAGTCTATCTATAATCAATTTATCTTTGGCCTTCGAGATATTGCAAATGATTTCTTTTTAAATTTCACGCCCTCTGATGTTGAGTTTTATGAGATTATCAAATTATTGATTGATAAACGTAGAGAGTGGAGAATTTGAGATGATATAAAATTAAATTTTTCTGCTTCTGCCTTGAATTTCGACTCTAAAGCTTGACATTATTTTATTTCTGACAAACACTTTCGTTCTACAAATCTTAGGGAGGTGCCCAAAGAAAGAGCCTGTTGAATTCTGGTATTTAACGTGGGTTATTCTTAGACATAAATTTTGTGATCAACAATTCTATTTATAACATCCTCAAGGAAACTACCATTGGGTTAGGGTAACCTTCTGTGATTTTTGATCTATGTTTGAAGGCGAGAGTTAAGTATGAAAATTGAGAAGAGCATCTTCATCCTCAAAAGTCCGTAACAAAGAAGAATATTGTGACGCATAGTAGTACTTCCTTTGAGAGAGACGAAAGTTCTTCCAGGCATACTCCTCGACCTCAACCCATTACTTTTATTGGCTCAATGCCTTGACACATTCTTCCAGAATTTCGCTATCTTGCAGTGGGAATTGCATAATCCTGTTAAGCGATCACACCACTATGTCATACATAACAAATATTAGTTTTACTATCTAGCTCAGTATCGTGCAACAGTGCAGGAAATGTTTTAGTAAAATCAGTAGAACGTTGGACCGGATTCGGTAGTGTTCCTTACTCCACCTTATAGGCACTACGATGATACCTTGCAGTTGATGGAGGAGGACGAGGAGGAGGATGAGTAGCCTTGTTGTGATTGATCTTGCTGATGTTGATTGGATTTTGCTATTTGCTTTGTTTTGTGTTATGATATGATGTGATTGTAGTTGGTTTTTGGGTTTCAATTTTGTTCTGGTATGATTTTGAGACTTTATGTTGTGTTTTGCTTGATGCAAACTTTATGTGTTGTATACAACAAAATTGCTAGCACGAATCTCAAATGATCAAGCAACTGCAATGGAGTTTCAGGCGACTGAATTCTCGTCTTAAGAAGCGAGATTTGTTGGACAAGCGATCAGTCGACACACAACATAATCAATTGAATGACCATCAATCGAGTAACTGGATGACTTTGATCGATCGACTAAAGCGCCCAACGAAAGTGATTTGATGTATATGGTCGGTCGACGTAGCCGGTCGAAACAGAAGCGTCCGACGATCGACAAACATTATATTTTCTTTGTATAATAAAGTAATTTTCATTCGAATGACACGATCATTTAGTTATTTGGGCTGTTATTATAATTGTTCCCTCTCTTTTCTGTAACTGGATTTCTTAACCTTTATAAGTAGGAGATCGAGACATACCCGAAGGGATCTGTCTCTCTCTCTCTCTCTCTTTGTGCTCTAACTCGTAGGATGTGTATTCCATTATTATAATTGTTTCCTATCTTTTCTGTAACTGCAATTTTTAGACCCAACTCTCTCACTCTCTCTCTCGATTCTTTTTCTCTTCTCTCCTCTCAACTTTAACTCTTAAGGTATGTATTCCGAAAGACAAGATAGGATTCAACATCCTAAAAAGGTAGTCTGGTGATCGGGGACATGTTGCCGATGAGAATCCAAGCACATTATGAAGGAGAATCACAATAAAGAGACGCAATGTTGATGTCAAAAGGGAGTCAATGTGTCGAGAGATTCAACATTAAGTCCAAGAGTTGTGGGAGCAAATGATCAGTCATTTTGAGGCCCTTCGAGAAGCAATAATTTGTTCCTAGCCCTCATGGATTTCCCCTTGAGAATTCTCTAGCATCCAACAGTTGAGTGAGCAGTTGAGCGATCGAAGGGCAAGGAGATTCTCAACTTGTTTAAAGCATGGGGTCTACATCGATGGTCAAGCATTGAGTAGAGCGAGTTGAGGTTTCTAATAAAGAGTTAAAGAGAATTTTAGAAAAGATAGTTAATTTCATTAAAAAAGATTGATCATTGAGATTAAATGATGTATTATGGGCTTATAAGACTACGTATAAGTCACCTATAAGATTGTCTCTATATAGATTGTTTTTGGAAAAGCTTGTCTTTTACCTGTAGAGTTGGAACATAAATATTTTTGGGTAGTAAAAGAATTCAACTTTAATATGAAAAATTCGAAAAAAAACAAGTACCACATTTGAAAGAGTTTCAATAAATTAGAGAGCAAGTTTATGAGAATGCAAAAATTTTTGAGGAAAAGATAAAACATGACATTATCAAAAGTTAGGAAGAATATTGAGTCTGGATAAAAGGTGTTATTGTACAGGTGGTCTGGTTTGTTCATCGTGGATATTGAAGATAAAAAGAGTGTTGGGGTTCTTAAGGTTAAGGAGTAGAGACTTAAGTTGTATTTTGGGGGTGATAACATGGTTTGTTGAGAAATTTTGATTTTAGATCATTCCAAATAATTGGTGGCATTGTGTGGCTGAGGACATTAAACCAAACACTTCTTTGGAGGCAACCAAATGTTTAATTTGCTTCTATTTTTATTATTTAGCCTTTGAATTGTGGTGTAATGTGTGTTTTGTTTTGATTGGATGTTTCATGTGAGTTTGCTTGATTGCACATCAAATCCTTGATTTTTCTTAAGTAGGGCCCCCATTTCGTTGCATGGTTAATATTCCACATTTGTTTGGGTGCCTTAGCCTCACACCTCAATGCCTAGGCTCTAAGATCTTTATTTAGTGGGATTAATGACACACACCAAGTGTTGAGAAGCATGGGAGGCTCATGCAGGTATACATGATGTATCAGTAGTATCGGGGTTTGAGTTCGGTTGTTGATAATACAGGGAACAAGATAAACTCAATTAGGAAAAATTCTAATCTAAAATTACCAGTCCTAGCCTGAAAGGTTGAAGTTTAATAAAAGGTCTTACCATACTTTTTGAAAATGAACAAATCCTAAGTTTTAAAACAATTAAAAGAAAGTAATGTTGATTAGGATATGTCCTAAGAATTCTTCTTTGAAGTGGTTATGTAGGGATTCAACTTAGCAAATGATTCATTTTAGGTGTGAAAAAAAAGGAAAAAAAACAAAAATTTTTCCTATCTCTTTCCGATAGTCTAAGTAAGATTGACGATTCATTCGTTTAGTTCTCTAAATCAAATGAAAAGTCCAAAACAACCTTGCTCCCTAATAAATTTGCACGAATTCAAAGGAGATATTCCTATTCTGATGAGTTTGTGTGGATAACTTAATCGTTATCTATAGATTCCTCTCGATATTCTATAATCACGATTATTTTAACAAATTAACTGGCTAAGTTAAAAGTTTATGTGTTCTCAAGTTATTCCAACACCATTTAGAATTTTCATTCAAAATTTTCATCATATTACTTAGCCCTTATCCCCACACTTCCACAACAAATGAGGACAAAAAATATACTCACTAAGCATGCAAAATTTCATAAAATCAAGATTGAATTAAGAGTGGAACTCATATATAAGAGTCTCACAATTATCTCTTAAAGAAGATCAAACAAAAATTCAGAATATTTATCTCCCTTAAATCCGACAATTGCGGATGAATTACAAGCACACTAAAAATCTCTCATCTCACAAGCTCTTTTTGATTTTTCTATAAAACTTTTAATCTCTTCGCTAGATGTATGACCTTCTCTTCCAGAAATTTCTCTCCTTGTAAGGTAAGAAGAGAACGGATGAAAAGCCCCTAAAAATTCATCTCCACACCTTTTATGTTACTCCCCTTTCATCCCGAAGTCTGAACTGTTTTAACTGCCAATTTCAGTTTTGGGCACTTAAGCGAGCAGTGGCTGACGCCTAGGCGCCAAGCTCTCGGTTTGAAAACCCCACATTTGATGCTTAAGTACCAACATAGCGGCGCCTAGGAACTGCTTAAGAACTTTTGCACAAGAGACCAACGCCCTGCCACCTTAGGAGCAGCACCAACGTTTTACATTCATGAGTATGTTGCTCAATTTGAGAGAGTTTTTGCGCTTCGATGCCAGTGGCTAGCGCCTTGAAGCCCAAAGGCCAAATTTTGCTCCAATCTCGAGTTCATTACAATTTTATCTTTGATGTTCTTCTTTCCTGCAATCTCCTGCAAAAATAACAAAAATCTTCCTCAAAATGTAGATCATCATATAAAATTCAAAAATAGAAATAACAGTCGATGTAAAATTATCAACACATCAATTAAGGAGTTTTTCAATTAGTTTTCATTTTTTGCTTAAACTTTTCATCTCATTTCCTATCCTTTTAATATCTTCACATCCTGTGTCATTTCTAAATGTCCTTTGAGAACTTCACATCTTGCTTCTGAAGCATTGATTTATCTTGATTTTCTTATTTTCTAATTCCTTACCACATTTATTTGAAGTCATTACATTCAAAACCAAAGGAGGAAAGCAAAAGACTTTCTTCATCACCAAGAAATTTATTAGCACTTAAGTGGAAGAACATTACAATGATTTTTTTGGTATTGAAGAACTTTATTTCTGAGAGGAATTTCTTTTAACCTGGTGGGAAGGTTAAAGGATTTATCAATGAAAGGAATTGAGAGAGATTTCTTTATGAAACTGCGGCGGCTGTTATTCTTGGGGTGAGAAGAATTTTTAACGAATTTGAAGGAGCAAGAAGGGGAGAATGTGTTTGCGGGAGGGAGGGAGAGAGAGAGAGAGAGAGAGAGAGAGAGAGAGAGAGAGAGAGAGAGAGAGAGAGAGAAGGAGGGGGGGAATGTGGATTTTAGTCTATCTTTAATCAATTCATCTTTGGCCTTCAAGATATTGCAAATGATTTCTTTTTAAATTTCATGCCTTCTGATGTTAAGTTTTATGAGATTATCAAATTATTGATTGATAGACGAAGAAAGTGGAGAATTTGAGATGATCTAAAAATTAATTTTCCTGCTTTTATCCTGAATTTTGACTCTAAAGCTTGACATTATCTTATTTCTGACAAACTCCTTCATTCTACAAATCTTAGGGAGGTGACCAAAGAAAGTGCGCGTTGAATTCTGGTATTTAGCGTGGGTTATTCATAGATGTAAATTTTGTGATCAATAATTCCATTTATAATATCCTTAAGGGTTAAACTGCCATTGGGTTAGGGCAACCTTCTGTGATTTTAGCTCTATGTTTGAAGGCGGGAGTTAAGTATGCAAATTGAGATGAGCATCTTCATTCTCAAAAGTCCATAACAAAGAAGAATATTGAGATGCATAATAGTACTTCCTTTGAGAGAGATGAGTGTTCTTTCAGGCATACTCCTTCTCGACCTCAACCCAATACTTTTATTGGCTCAACGCCTTGACACATTCTTCCAGGATTTCGTTATCTTGCAGTGGGAATTGCTTAATCCTGTTGAGCGATCACACCACTAGGGCATACATAACAAATATCAGTTTTACTATCTAGCTCAGTATCGCACAATTGAGTAGGAAATGTTTCAATAAAATTATTGGAATGTTGAACCAGATCTGCTAGTGTTCCATGCTCCACCTTATAGGCATTGTAATGATACCTTGCAGTCGATGGAGGAGGACGAGGAGGATGAGGAGCCTTGTTGTGATTGATCTTGCTGATGTTGATTGGATTTTGCTATTTGTTTTGTTTTGTGTTATGATATGATGTGATTGTAGTTGGTTTCTAGGTTTCGATTCTGTTGTGGTATGATTTGAGACTTTATGTTGTGTCTCGCTTGATGCAAACTTTATGTGTTGTATACAACAAAAATGCTAGCACGAAACTCAAATGATCAAGCGTTTACAATGGAGTTTCAGGCGACTGAAGTCTCGTGTTAAAAATTGAGATTTGTTGGACAAGTAATCAATCGACACACAACAAAATCAATTGAATGACCATCGATCGAGTGACCGGATGACTTTGATCAATCGACTAAATAGCCCAACAGAAGTGATTGGATGTATATGGTCGGTCGACATAGTCGGTCGAAATAGAAGCTTCCGGCGATTGACAAACATTATATTTTCTTTGTATAATAATGTAATTTTTATTTAGTTATTTGGGTTGTTATTATAATGAAAGGATCTCTGTTTTTTGTAACTGGATTTTTTAGACCTTTATAAGTAGGAAATCGGGACATAAATGAAGGGTTCAATCTCTCTCTCTCTCTCTCTCTCTCTGCTCTAACTCATAGGGCGTGTATTCCATCATTATAATTGTCTCCTCTTTTTTGTAACTGCAATTTTTAAACCTAAATCTATCTCTCTCTCCTCTTTTTCCCTTCTCTCCTCTCAGCTCTAACTCTCAAGGTATGTATTCCGAAAGACAAGTTAGGATTCAACATCCTAAAAAGGTGGTGTGATGATCGTGGACATGTCGCAGACGAGAAGCCGAGCACATTATGAAAGAGAATCAAAATAAGGAGACATAATGTTGATGTAGTTCACAAGGAAGTCAGTGTGTCGAGAGATTCAACAGCNGAGATTTCAATTCCGATGACCGACAGCTTCTTACGGGCAAACCCCACACCAAAAATAGTGCCGACAGTAGTTCACAAGGAATTCAGTGTGTCGAGAGATTCAACAGTAAGTCCAAGAGTTGGAGCAAATGATCAGTCATTTTGAGGCCCTTCAAGAAGCAATAATTCGTTCCTCGCCCTCATGGAGTTCCCCTTGAGAATTCGCCAGCATCCAACGATTGAGTGAGCAGTTGAGCGATTGAAGGGCAAGGAGATTCCCAACTTGTTTAAAGCATTGGGTCTACGTCGATGGTTAAGCATTAGGTAGAGCGAGTTGAGGCTCCAATCTAGTGACCCCTAAGTGGTGCTTTCCCTCGACAGATCATGGAGGCATTTTCACCAGCGAAGTTAATAATTCCTCATTCGGATCCTTACAAGAGGAAGAATGATAGTGCTGATCATATGGCATCTTTTGTATCATTGTTCGGAGTGGTGAAGATCAACGTGGCGTTGAAGTGTCTGCTTTTCTTAACAACTGTTAAGGATTATGGTTTCCGGTGGTTTCTTAGTTTGTCGGTTGGTGTTATTCTGACCTTCGATGACTGTAAAAAACTCATCGTGATCCACTTAGCCAATTTGCAGAAGCCACCGAAGAAGTCTCAAACTTTGCTTAAAATGAAGCTAGGAGAGAACGAAAGCTTGCAGGATTATATCACTCGATTTTAGAAGATGATGGAAGTTAAGGATTTGCGACCTCTTACTTCCCAAATTGATTTGATTCAAGAAGTTAGAGACAGGTGTTTCAAGTACGACTTAAACTTGCTCCAATCAAAGTTTTTCCCCAAATTTTTGGAGATGACCAACAGTCACATTGCTACCGAGAAAGCTCTTACTGGCTCCTCTAGTGCCAAACCAACATCGTTTGACTATTGATCGAAGAAGAGGAAGGCACAGGTTGAAGGAAATAAGTCGAAGGATAACCAAATTACTGATGGTCGGCCTCACTATAACATCAAGCAGCGGCTTTGTGATGACTAAGGTAATGAAAAGGGCAACCAGGATTAGAATCAAAATTCTAATCAACAATTGTCGCAATATTACGAGCGACCGCATGCGTATTGGGAGATGAAGGGCTTAACTCCTAAATGTTTTGATGGTTGAGTTAGTTGAAGTTATGCAAAATAAGGAGTATTTAAGGAAAGCCCCTTCAATGAAAACCGAACCTATGCTTCGGAATTTGCATAAATATTGTGATTACCATCATGATCACATGCATATCATAGAGTTGTGTCACCATCTCTGGAACTTGGTGGATTAATTAAAGCAGAGAAGCTTGAAGAGTTTGTTGTTGTCGGAGGACATGCCTGACGACATCGAAACTCTCCAGTCGAGGAACCATTAGGTGGAATCATTCGGGTGAACCGAAGTTCATATTATTGGAATCATTCTGGCTATCTTTGGAGGCGATGGAGAGTCATCCTGTTAGTCTAGCCATAAGAGGCATCAATCAGGAAATGTATTTTCTGTTGCCTCTTATAAGCGTAACCATCACCTATCGTTTTCACAAATGCAGATCTTTCGCCAAATGGTAACCCCTATAACGATACAATTCTCATTGTTGTATTAATCGACCACTATCAAATGGATAGTATCCTAGTTGACATTGGAAGTTCAGTGAACATCCTCTTCAAAATAGTGTTCGACAAGATAGAGCTCAAAACTGACCTGTAGATAGCACTGATCGGTCCATTGTTTGGTTTGTCTAGCGAGATGAAGGAGGCTTTGGGCGTTATTGCCCTGTGTGTCTCTTGAAGAGAGTAAGAGAAGAAATTCACCCGCATGGAGGACTTTCTGGTGGAGTTCCCATCAACTTACAATGCTATTTTCAACCGATCGTTGCTTGAGAGGGAGCTTCAACCTATCATGTGGCTGTGAAGTTTCCCGATGATGGAAAGATTATCACGATTGAAGGGAACTTAGAGCAGTTAAGGAGTTGCTACGTTTGAGTGGTCACCAACGTTGAACACGTGTCGCTCAACATTCAAATTTAAATAGTAGTGGGTCTCGAGACCAACAAGATCATCCTCGAAGTACCCGCGTTTGACGACGAAGAGCATGGTAAGGTTTTTATAATCATTAAAAGTTTTGATACGGGGTGGTAGAAAGATCTGTTGATCCATATCCTTGTTGGGCATCAAGAAGTCTTCACTTAGACGGCGGCATAGATGCTTGGAATTTCAGTTGATGTTGCTTGCGATTGACTGAGCATCAACCCAATATCTAAACCGATGCAGCAGAAGATCTGATCGACCGCTAGAGCTGCGGAGGTGCAAAGCTAAAAGAGGTTGGCTATATCTAAGAGGTCCAATATCCGGCCTGGCTCTCAAATGTAGTGATGGTCTGGAAGGGTAACAACAAGTGGGGAATGTGCTTTGGCTTCACGAACCTTAATGCTGCATGTCTAAAGGCTACTTACCCATTGCCTAAGATCAACACTCTGCATTCATGGTACTCTCTAACTAGTTATCTTTATTTTAATGGCAAAATAGTCTTTTAATTTCTCTGTTAGATTTACAATTTTTCTTTTTCATTTCTAATTTTAATTGTTAACTGATGAAAAGTTAAAATTTATACATTAAACCTCTAAAAATGAAATTGAATCACTTTGTTCGTTGTTATTCTAATCTTGTGATTAAAGTTTAATGTTATTTCATCATTTAAAAATCAACTGATTTTGAATGCTGGTATTGTTTGCATATATTTACATTTAACGAAATAAATTATTTGATTAATTAAAAAATAGTAAATTTTGAATTTTTAAAATTCTTTTGATTAAATTTTAATACACCTCATAATGGTTGCTTAATGAGATTCTAATTGACAGTCATCCTTCATAAAAAATTGAATGTGTCTTCTTAAGAAACAATATCTAATTATATGTGTATAGGGCTGCCAAAACAGCTCGTTGTTCGCGGACAGCTCGTGTTCGGCTCGTTAGGAAGCTCGTGTTCGACTCATTAAGAAGTTTGTGTTCCACACGTTCGCTAAGTTAACGAGCCGA
>JXCR01053846.1:132815-158865 GCA_002079205.1 Phalaenopsis hybrid cultivar | reverse complement strand
CTCTCCCTTTCCCTCTCCCTCTCTCTTTCTCTCTTGCTCTCTTGTTAAACCTCTCTATCTCTCTCTCCCACTCTCTCTCACTCCCTCTTACTCTCTCTCTCTCCTCTCGCACACTCTCTTTTGTACTATCAACCACTCTCTTTGCATAACGCCCACTCTCTCTTTCTAGCTCTCTCTCTTTCTCTCTTTCACTATCTCTTTCTTTGTCTCTATCTCTCACCCTCTTTTTATCCCTATACCTTGCTTTCTCCCATTCTAATCTCTTCATCACACACCACACACAGAATCTTTTCTTTCTCCCTCTCTGTCCCTCACTCACTCTCCTCCCCCTTCATCCTCTCTCTAAACTCTTTCATCCTCACACATAATAGAGATAGATAATGAACAAAAGAAAGAGAAGGATAGGAATGGGCAGAGAGAGGCAAAAGAGGAGAGAGGGAGGGTGATAGCAAGTGACGAGAGGATCATAAATAGACTGAGGGGAAGAGAGCAGGAGTGAGGGATAGAAAGGGAGAGGGAGGGTGAGTAAAATGTGACAGTGTTTGACTATCTCTCTCTCTCTCTCTCTCTCTCTCTCTCTCTCTCTCTCTCTCTTCTTCCTCGTCTAGCTCTCTATTCCTTAAGCACAATTTATCTTTCATTTATTAAAACAATTGAAATGGGTACAAGTCACAGAGAATGCAAAATAATAATTTGAACACTATTTGTACTTGAATTATGATCAAATATTGATCAATCATAATATTATTAGACATTCATTGAATAATATTTAGTATTGGTCAAAACTTATTCGTATATTTATCACATTATTTTCAAGGTACAAGTGAACACATTTATGATCATAATTCGAGTCTTATTAGACGATACAATGAAGATTCGAATAATTTTGAACTATATTATTATTAANAGTCCTATGGCTAGACCTAGGCTACTAAAGAAATTTCTAGACCTCAACCAAAAGTGAGGTCAACAGTGGTCTGGTCTGTTCTTCATGAATATTGAAGATAAAGAGTGCTAGAGTTCTTAAGGTTAATGAGCACTTAAGTTGTATTTTGGGGGTGATAACATGGTTTGTTGAGAAATTTTGATTTTAGATCATCCCAAGTAATTAGTGTCATTGTGTGGCTGAGGACATTAAACCAAACACTTCTTTGGAGGCAATCAAATGTTTAATTGTGTTGATTTGCTTCTATTTTTATCATTAACCTTTGAGTTGTTGTGTAATGTGTGTTTTGTTTTGATTAAATGTTTAATGCGAGTTTACTCGATTGCACATCAAATCCNAATTCTCCTTTGAAGTGGTTATGTAGGGATTCAACTTAGCAAACGATTCATTATAGGTGTCAAAAAAAAAAACAAAAAAAAAAAAACAAAAAAAAATTCCTTTCTCCTTCCGGTAGTCTAAGAAGGATTGAAGATTCATTCATTTAGTTCTCTAAATCAAATGAAAAGTCCAAAACAACCTTGTTTCCTAATCAATTTGCACGAATTCAAAGGAGATGTTCCTATTCCGATGAGTTTCTGTGGATAACTTAATCGTCATTTATAGATTCCTCTCAAAATTTTATAATCACAATTAATTTAACAAACTAACTCGCTAAGTTAAAATTCTATGAGTTCCCAAGTTATTCCTACATCATTTAGAATTTTCACAAAAAATTATCATCATATTACTTAATCTTTATCACTACACTTTCACAACAAATGAGGACAAAAAATCTACTCACTAAGCATGCAAAATTTCATAAAATCAACATTGAATTAAGAGTGGAACTCATATATAAGAGTCTCACAATTTTCTCTTAAAGAAGATCAAACAAAAACTCAGCATATTTATCTCCCTAAAATCCAACAATTGCAGATGAATTACAAGCACACTAAAAATCTCTCATCTCACAAGCTCTCTTTCATTTTACTTTAAAACTTTTAATCTCCTCGCTAGATGTATGGCCTCTCTTTGAGAAATTTCTCCCCTTGTAAGGTAAGAAAAGAAAGGATGAAAAGATCCTTAAAATTCATCTCCACACCTTTTATGTTTCTCCTCTTTCATCCCGAAGGTTGAACTGCTTTAACTGCCAATTTCAGTTTCGGCGCCTAAGCGCGTAGTCGCTGGTGCCTAGGCGCCAAGCTCTTGGTTTGAAAACCCCACATCTGACGCTTAAGTGCTAATATAGCAGTGCTTAGACATTGCTTACTTAATAACTTTTACACAAGAGACCAGCGCCCTGCCACCTTAGGAGTAGCACCAACTTTTTGAATTCATGAGTTTGTTGCTCAATTCGTGAGTATTTTTGCGCCTCGACGCCATTGGCTAGTGACTGTGAGCCCAATGGCTAAATTTCGCGCCAATCTTGAGTTCATTCCAATTTGATCCTTGATGTTCTCCTTTCCTGCTATCTCCAACAAAAATAACAAAAATCTTCCTCAAAATGTAGTATCATCACATAAAATTCAAAAATAGAAATAACAGCAGATGCAAAATTATTAACACATCAATTAAGGAGTTTTCCTATTAGTTTTCATTCTTTGCTTAAACTTTTCTTCTCATTTCNTTGCTTACTTAATAACTTTTACACAAGAGACCAGCGCCCTGCCACCTTAGGAGTAGCACCAACGTTTTGAATTCATGAGTTTGTTGCTCAATTCGTGAGTGTTTTTGCGCCTCGACGCCATTGGCTAGTGACTGTGAGCCCAATGGCTAAATTTTGCGCCAATCTTGAGTTCATTCCAATTTGATCCTTGATGTTCTCCTTTCCTGCTATCTCCAACAAAAATAACAAAAATCTTCCTCAAAATGTAGTATCATCACATAAAATTCAAAAATAGAATTAACAGCAGATGCAAAATTATTAACACATCAATTAAGGAGTTTTCCTATTAGTTTTCATTTTTTGCTTAAACTTTTCATCTCATTTCCTATCCTTTTAATATCTTCACATCCTGTCTCATTTCTAAATCTCCTTTGAGAACTTCACCTCTTGCTTCCAAAGCTTTGATTTATCTCGATTTTCTTATTTTCTAATTCCTTACCACATTTCTTTGAAGTCATGATGACACCCATAACCAAAGGAGGAAAACAGAAAACTTTCTTGATCACTAAGAAATTATTAGCACTTAAGCGGAAGAACATTGCAATGATTTGTTTGGTATTGAAGAAGTTTATTTCTGAGAGGGATTTCTTTCAACCGGGTGGGAAAGTTAAAGGGGTTATCGATGAAAGGAATTGAGAGATTTCTTTATGAAATTTGGGTGGCTGTTATTCTCGGGGTGAGAAGAATTTTTAACGAATTTGAAGGAGCAAGATGGGGAGAATGTGTTTGCGGGAGAGAGAGAGAGAGAGAGAGAGAGAGAGAGGAATGTGGATTTTAGTCTATCTATAATCAATTCTTCTTTGACCTTATATTGCAAATGATTTCTTTTTAAATTTCACTCCCTTTGATGTTGAATTTTATGAGATTATCAAATTATTGATTGATAAACGAGGNGAGAGAGAGAGGGGGGGGGGGAATGTGGATTTTAGTCATCTATAATCAATTCTTCTTTGGCCTTATATTGCAAATGATTTCTTTTTAAATTTCACTCCTTTTGATGTTGAATTTTATGAGATTATCAAATTATTGATTGATAAATGAGCTTTTTGCTTCTGTGAATTTTGCTCTATGTTTGAAGGCGGGCGTTAAGTATGCAAATTGAGAAGATCATCTTCATTCTCAAAAGTTCATAACAAGGAAGAATATTGAGATGCATAGTAGTACTTCCTTTGAGAGAGATGAGTGTTCTTTCAGGCATACTCCTCAACCTCAACTCATTACNAAAAGTTCATAACAAGGAAGAATATTGAGATGCATAGTAGTACTTCCTTTGAGAGAGATGAGTGTTCTTTCAATCATACTCCTTCTCAACCTCAACTCATTACTTTTATTGGCTCAACGCCTTGACACATTCTTCCAGGATTTTGCTATCTTGCAGTGGGAATTGCATAATCCTGTTGAGCGATCACACCACTAGGGCATACATAACAAATATTAGTTTTACTATCTAGCTCAGTATCGCGCAATGGAGTAGGAAATGTTTCAGTAAAATTATTGGAACGTTGAATCGGATCTGGTAGTGTTCCATACTCCACCTTATAGGCACTGCGATGATACCTTGCAATCGATGGAGTAGGACGAGGAGGAGGATGAGGAGCCTTGTTGTGATTGATCTTGCTGATGTTGATTGGATTTTGCTATTTGTTTTGTTTTGTGTTATGATATGATGTGATTGTAGTTGGTTTTTGGGTTTCAATTCTGTTGTGGTATGATTTTGAAACTTTATGTTTTGTTTTGCTTGATGCAAACTTTGTGTGTTGTATACAACAAAATTGCTAGCACGAATGTCAAATGATCAAGCAACTACAATGGAGTTTCAGGCAATTGAAGTCTCGTCTTAAAAAGTGAGATGTGTTGGACAAGCGATCAGTCGACATACAACATAATCAATTGAATGACCATCAATCGAGTGACTGGATGACTTTGATTGATCGACTAAATCGCCCAACGGAAGTGATTGGATGTATATGGTCAGTCGACGTAGCCGGTCGAAACAGAAGCGTCCGACAATCGACAAACATTATATTTTATTTGTATATTAATATAATTTTCATTCGAATGACACACTCATTTAGTTATTTGGGCTGTTATTATAATTGTTCCCTCTTTTTTCTGTAATTGAATTTTTTTTAACCTCTATAAGTAGGAGATCGAGACATACCTAAAGGGATTTCTCTCTCTCCCTCTTTGTGCTCTAACTCGTAGGGCGTGTATTCCATTATTATAATTGTTTCCTATCTTTTCCGTAACTGCAATTTTTAGACCCAACTCTCTCACTCTCTCTCTCGACTCTTTTTCTCTTCTCTCCTCTCAGCTCTAACTCTCAAGGTATGTATTCCGAAAGACAAGTTAGGATTGAACATCCTAAAAAGGTGGTGTGGTGATCGGGGACATGTCGCAGATGAGAATCCGAGCACATTATGAAGGAGAATCACAATAAATAGACGTAATGTTGATGTAGTTCAAAAGGGAGTCAGTGTGTCGAGAGATTCAACATTAAGTCCAAGAGTTGTGGGAGCAAATGATCAGTCATTTGGAGGCCCTTCGAGAAGCAATAATTCGTTCCTCACACTCATGGAGTTCCCCTTCAGAATTCTCCAGCATCCAACTGTTGAGTGAGCAGTTGAGCGATCGAAGGGCAAGGAGATTCCCAACTTGTTTAAAGCATTCGGTCTACGTCGATGGTCAAGCATTGGGTAGAGCGAGTTGAGCTCCAATCTAGTGACCCCTAAATGGTGCTTTCCCTCGACAGATCATGGAGGCATTTTCACCGGCGAAGTTAAGAATTCCTCATTCGGATCCTTATAAGAGGAAGAACGATATTGCTGATCATATGACATCTTTTGTATCATTGTTCGGAGTGGTGATGATCAGCGTGGCGTTGAAGTGTCCGCTTTTCTTAACAACTGTTAAGGATTCTGGTTTCCGGTGGTTTCTTTGTCTGTCGGTTGGTGTTATTCCGACCTTCGATGAGTTTAAAAAACTCGCTGTGGGCCACTTAGCCAATTTGCAGAAGCCACCGAAGAAGTCTCAAAATCTGCTTCAAATGAAGCTAGGAGAGAACGAAAGCTTGCAAGATTATATCACTCGATTTTAGAAGTTTCTGGGAGTTAAGGATTTGCAAACTCTTACTTCCCAAATTGATCTGACACAAGAAGTTAGAGACATGCGTTTCAAGTACGGCTTAAACTTGCTTGAACCAAAGTTTTTCCCCAAACTTTTGGAGATGACCAACAGTCACATTGCTATCGAGAAAGCTCTTACTGGCTCCTCTAATGCTAAAACCAATATCATTTGACTATTGATCGAAGAAGAAGATGGCACAGGTTGAAGGAAATAAGTCGAAGGATAACCAAATTATTGATGGTCGACCTCGCTATAACATCAAGTAGCGGCCCTGGGATGACTAAGGTAATGAAAAGGGCAACCAGGGTTAGAATCAAAATTCTGATCAATAATTGTCGCAATATTACGAGCGGCCGCACGTGTATTGGGAGATGAAGGGCTTAACTCCTCTAAATGTTTTGATGGTTGAGTTAGTTGAAGTTATGCAAAATAAGGAGTATTTAAGGAAAGCCCCTTCAATGAAAGTCGGACCTACGCTTTGGAATTTGCATAAATATTGTGATTACCATCATGATCAAATGCACATCACAGAGTAGTGTCACCATCTCTGGAAACTTGGTGGATTAATTAAAGCAGAGAAGCTCGAAGAGTTTGTTGTTGTCGGAGGACATGCCCGACGACATCGAAAGTCTCCAGTTGAGGAACCATTAGGTGGAACTATTCAGGTAAACCAAAGTTCATATTGTTGGAATCATTCTGGCTATCTTTGGAGGCGATGGATAGTCATCCTGTTAGTCTAGCCAGAAGAGGCATCGATCAGGAAAGGTATTTTCTATTGCCTCTTATAAGCGTAACCATCACCCATCGTTTTCACAGATGCAGCTTTTTCGCCAAATGGTAACCCGTACAACGATACAATTCTCATTGTTGTATTAATCGACCACTATCAAATGGATAATATCTTAGTTGATATTGGAAGTTCAGTGAACATCCTCTTCAAAATAGTGTTCGACAAGATAGAGCTCAAAACCGACTTGTAGATAGCACTGATCAGTCCATTGTTTGGTTTGTCTGGCGAGATGAAGGAGGTAGAAAGATCTGTTTGATCAGTGCTATCTGGCGACGAAGAGCATGGTATGGTTTTTATAATCATTAAAAGTTTTGATGCAGGGTGGTAGAAAGATCTGTTGATCCAGATTCTTGGTGGGCATCAAGACAGCGGTGTAGATGCTTGGAATTTCAGTTGATGTTGCTTGCGATTGACTGAACATCAACACGATATCTAAACTGATGCAGCAGAAGATCCGATCGACCGCTAGAGCTTTGGCTGAGCCAATAGCGGCGGAGGTGCAAAGCTAAAAGAGGTTGGTTATATCTGAGAGGTCCAATATCCGGCCTGGCTCTCAAATGTAGTGATGGTCTGGAAGGGTAACAACAAATGGGGAATGTNTATATATATATATATGTTTGATGAGTAGTATTTTTAAAAAATTTAATGGACTACAAGGCTATGAAGATTTATAATCCATCAAAAGTATTAATTAAGAAAATAGAATAAAAATTATTTAGATTCAAATGATGTTTTAAATCTTGTCTCAATCCTAAACATTTTATGACTACATAATTATGGTTGTCAAAACGACTCTTTGTTCGTGAACAGCTCGTGTTCGGCTCGTTAAGCAAACGAGCCTTTTTTGAGCTTGAAATCTAAACAAGCTGAATATGAGCTAAGCCTGGGCTTGCTCGTGTTCGGCTCGTTTACACCCCTATATGTGTATACACAATTTAATGTGTTATATATAAATTTGATTATGTAATTTTAGGAAAATTTGCATGCATACCTCTCAGTTCCTACGTATTTACGTATTAGAGACCTAAACTTTAATTTTTGCATGCATACATGAAAAGGAGCGTTTCATTTTTTTTTACATTTAAAAAGTTTGCATTTTTTATGTGATATAAAAAAAAAATGGGAGGAATAAATGCAAAAAATAAAACTTCGTATTATATGTATAAATATATAAGAATTGACTCGCGCGTATTTAAATGCCTCTGAATTTTATGAGAAACATTTGCGTATATATGAATTACGCAGAGTTGTGTGCGCAAATATGTTACAAGAAGGGTATCGGGGGTTATATCCACGTTATACCCCTGTAATCTCCCTATAACCTACCTGTAACTTACAAATATATGAAAATAGAGGCGCAGAACTTACTAGTTACATGTAATTTACATGGAGGTTATAGGGGGTATAAAACAGATATAACCACCAATACCCTCCATGTAACCTTGAATTTTCTTCACATATAGACTTAGGATTCTGGGGACGCATTTTATTCATGATATTTATTGAGTTCTGGCAAGTTGAATTAAATTATATTTAGGAAGATTTACATACATGCCACTTAATTCCTATGTATGTAGATATCTAACATCAAAACTGTAATTTTTAGGCGCATGTCCTCATGAGGGCTAAAGTTTGTTATATTAATTTATATAGTAAATTATTTTATTTTCTAAGCTTTTATGTAAGAAATTGGTTTAAGATGATTCTAACAAGAGTCAAGCAAATTTGGATCAAGTTTAGGCCATAAAAGACAAAATTAAACTCATGATTGAACATTCTTTTGTGTTTTTATTTTAGGAAGCAATTGAAATTGAATCAAGTTTTATGTGCATATTGTCTAATTATTAATGTCATATTAAAGATCAAGTCCTACACAAAGAACATATAAAAGTTTAGACATTAGATTAGATATGTAAATACGTAAAAGTGCTCCAAGGAAATGTCATATTTTAATTTTGAGGCATTTACGTACATAGGGCTCAATTCTTATTTATGTACCTATCTCACACCAAACTTTTACTTTTTCAAATACATAAATTCGTAAGAATTGAATATTGATTATGTAAATTTTCCTTTCTAGTTTTTTCACTTTAACTCTTGGCATCACCCCTAACCCTTTTTGGAGTTTATCAGTGATGTGTAGGTTGACCCGTCGAAAGTCTATGCCCCTTTCCTCTTCTTTCGTTCAAAACCACACGGACTCTCAAGTCCTTGCAACAACCTTGGAGCTCTCGCATATAACTGATGGCTGCGGAGTTGGAAGACCAAGTACAACAAGAATAAGAGCAATTAGAATGACCTTTGCTCTTCTCTTTAATGTTAGGTTAAAGATGTATTTTTTATATTTTTTGCCCTTCTATTTTCGNAACTGTAATTTGTAGGCGCATGCCCTCATGAGGGCTAAAGTTTGTTATATTAATTTATATAGTAAATTATTTATTTTCTGAGCTTTTATGTAAGAAATTGGTTTTAACATGATTCTAACAAGAGCCAAACAAATTTAGATCAAGTTTAGGCCATAAAGGACTAAATTAAACTCATGATTGAACATTGTTTTCTGTTTTTATTTTAGGAAGCAATTGAAATTGAATCAAGTTTTATGTGCATATTGTATAATTATTAATGTCATATTGAAGATCAAGTCCTACACAAGAACATATAAAAGTTTAGATATTAGATTAGATATGTAAATACGTAAAAGTTGTGTGGGATGTATGCAAGTGCTCCAAGAAAATGTCATATTTTAATTTTGAGGCATTTACCTAGATAGGGCTCAATTCTTATTGATTTACCCACATCTCACACCAAACTTTTACTTTTACAGCCATAGGGGCCAATCCTTTCATATCAAATTAAAAATAGTACTAATTATACTTTTTAATGATCAGCTTCACACTTTTCATGTATAAATAAATTGATATACATGTAAATATGAAAACTTAGGCGTGAAACACGTAAATTCATAAGAATTGAATGCTAATTACGTAAATTTCTCTTTTTAATTTTTTCACTTTAACTCTTGGCATCACCCCTAACCCTTTTTGGAGTTTATCAGTGATGTGTAGGTTGACCCGTTGAAAGTCTATGCCCCTTTCCTCTTCTTTCGTTCAAAACCCCCACAGACTCTCAAGTCCTTGCAACAACCTTAGAGCTCTCGTATATAACTGATGGCTGCGGAGTTGAAGACCAAGTACAACCAGAATAAGAACAATTAGAATGACCTTTGCTCTTCTCTTTAATGCTAGATTAAAAATGTATTTTTTTTATATTTTTTGCCCTTCTATTTTCTATACATTGGAGTGCTATAAGAGGTATGGGGGGAGCTTTCCTACTCTTTGTAACATATTTTCTTTATGAATAATATAGGTTATTGGTCCCGAGAACACCCCATTTTCCCTTGATGAGGGAAGTCTTACCCCTCTCCTCCTCCTCCCCCCTCTCTCTCTCTCTCTCTCTCTCTCTCAATCTTCTTCCTCGTCTAGCACTCTATTCCTTAAGCACGATCTACCTTGCATTTATTAAAACAATTGAAATGGGTACAAGTGACAGAGAATGCAAAATAATAATTTGAACACTAATTGTACTTGAACTATGATCAAATATTGATCAATCATAATATTATTAGACATTCATTGAATAATATTTAGTATTGGTCAAAACTTACTCACATATTTATCACATTACTTTCAAGGTACAAGCGAACACATCTATGATCATAATTCAGGTCTTATTAGACAATACAATGAAGATTCCAATAATTTTGAACTATTTTATTATTAAANATTAAAACAATTGAAATGGGTACAAGTCACAGAGAATGCAAAATAATAATTTGAACACTATTTGTACTTGAACTATGATCAAATATTGATCAATCATAATATTATTAAACATTCATCGAATAATATTTAGTATTGGTCTAAACTTATTCATATATTTAGCACATTACTTTCAAGGTACGAGCGAACACATCTATGATCATAATTCGGGTCTTATTAGACAATACAATGAAGATTCCAATAATTTTGAACTATTTTATTATTAAATTAATTAGGTGTTGATCACAATTATAATAGGTTTGATTATTGTTTAATGCTAATAAGATTATGCCTAATGTTATTCTGGATTTAGGGTTTTAAGCCCATTGTATAAAATTGATGGAGACAATACCTTTTGCTAAATTTACAACATCATTAGGTTTTAATGATTGGACAAAAAAAAAAAAAAAACAACAACAAAATTTACGTTGAAAATTTGCTGCAAAACTTATTATATAATTTTGCTAAACTTATAACATCATTTTTACCATATTTTAAAGTTATAAGGTGTATTTATCTAAGTGAAAGTTATAGGTATATTTGTCATTTCCAAAATCACGGGGTGCATAAAATAAAACTTACATTAAAAAAATATAANAAAAAAAAAAAAAAAAAAACAACAAAATTTACGTTGAAAATTTGCTGCAAAACTTATTATATAATTTTGCTAAACTTTTAACATCATTTTTACCATATTTTAAAGTTATAAGGTGTATTTCTCTAAGTGAAAGTTATAGGTATATTTGTCATTTCCAAAATCACGGGGTGCATAAAGTAAAACTTACATTAAGAAAATATAAAATTTTGATGTGCATATTATATTATTTATATGTAATGAAATATCTAACATCTAAATTTTTATATTTATATTTATGACATTTTGATGTCAAAATTTTATGCATGAAAATGTGCATTTTATTATAAAATAAAAATGATAATGATATCTTTAGTCATATAAAAGTTTGAGTCTTAGATAAAAAAATATAAAATTTTAGATANATGATTGGAAAAAAAAAAAAAAAAAAAAACAACAAAATTTGCGTTGAAAATTTGCTGCAAAACTTATTATATAATTTTGCTAAATTTATAACATCATTTTTACGATATTTTAAAGTTATAAGGTGTACTTCCCTAAGTGAAAGTTATAGGTATATTTGCCATTTCCAAAATCACGGGGTGCAGAAGGTAAAACTTACATGAACAAAGTATAAAATTTGATGTGCATATTATATTATTTATATGTAATGAAACATCTAACATCTAAATTTTTATATTTATATTTATGACATTTTGATGTCAAAATTTATGCATGAAAATGTACATTTTATTGCAAAATAAAAATGATAATGATATTTTTAGTCATATAAAAGTTAGAGTCTTAGACAAATAAATATAAAATTTTAGATGATATAGACATGTAAATACTCAAAAGTTGTGTGGAAAAATGTCACATTTTGATTTTGAGGCATTTACACTCAATTCTTATAGATTTATTTATCCCACACACTATATATTTACTTTTACACCCATAGCATCGAACCCTTTTATGTCACATTAAACATTAGTACTAATTATACTTGTTAATGATCAACTTCACTTTTGTATTTATAAATAAAATGATATACATGTAAATATGAAAACTTTAATGTGAAATATGTAAATTCATAAAAATGGAAGGCTACCTGACCCTTTTAGCAGTTTATCGGTGCAGTGCACCCGTTGGAGGTGTACGCCCCTTTCCTCTTTTTTGTTCACCCGGACTCTACTCGCAGCGACAACCCTGGAGCTCTTCTATATCGCTAATGGCAGCGGAGTCGAAGACCAAGTACGATCGCCAGCTTAGGTATCGTATCCCTCTGCAAGGTTTCAGCTTTCGTCGCAATCTCCTGGCATTCTACTATCGCCATTTTCTGTTTTGTTTCGTAAAAGTTTAGGTTTTTATGTTGCGAAATCTATCATTTTAGGTTTCATTTTCACCAACCCTTAACTTTATCTTCGAAGTAAATGTAGACATAGGATGGATATTGCAGGATTTGGGGCGAACAAGGGCAAGCAGCGCTTGAGAAAGCCAGCATATGCCTTCTTAACTGTGGCCCTACTGGATCCGAGGCATTGAAAAATCTTGTTCTTGGTGGGGTTGGCAGCATCACTGTTATTGATGGCAGCAAAGTGGAAATACATGATCTTGGAAATAACTTCATGTGTATGTTTTTCTTTTAGAGTTATGCGATTGCATTATAGTTAGAATTCTCTAATTGATGTTTATTTTTTTTTTCATTCAGTGGATGAAGCAAGCCTCGGTCAGTCTAAGGCGAAGTGTGTGTGTGCCTTTCTGCAAGAGTTGAATGATGCTGTTAAAGCCAAATTTGTGGAGGAGTCTAGTGAAGCTCTCATAGAAGGAAATCCTTCCTTCTTTTCTTCGTTTACCTTAGTAATAGCGACTCAGGTATGTTGTATAGTTGTTTCCGTTGCCTTCATATTGAATTTGGTTTTTTTTTTAGTTTCTTTTTCTTATTTATCTTTTTTTTTTTAATTTAAGTTGTCACACTAATTCCTATACTTGTTTTTGAGATCTAACATGGTTCATTTTCATGATCATTGCTTTAAAATGCGAAAACATGAAACAATATGTTTGATCTCTTTAAAGCACAAAACATAAAACTCGATGTTTTAATTTCATATTTAAAAAAGGTATTAAAATATACTATGATGATATGAATTAAAGAAGTATTAATAAGAATGTCATGTTTAACAAAGTATAAGTTTTATAATTTCAGTAAGTGTCATTAATGCAAAACATCAAAACATCAAAACATCAAAACATCAAAACATAATTACATTAACATGAAGTTAGATATATAGTATATATAGATCTTGAAATAATATTATCATGATGAACTAGTATTATAAGGCAAACCCATAATGAACATAAGTCATGAATATATAATGTATGATGTTAAGTTAAAATTAAAAAGTATCAAATGATAGGTGTAGTTCTCTATTCAAATAAAGAACATCAATAAAAAAAATAGGTGTTGCACTTTGGAAGAATGGGGAAGAGAATAGAGCAAATTATCCAAAATAAAATAAATAACTTTGTGGCAATGTGTATGTTTGATGGGAAAAGAAAGTATGGTTGGGATGTGGTGATAGACAAGATATGTCTTTTTTGAATTACGAACTTTTTTTTTTTGAATTATCAATTTTCAACTATTTCACAGTTCTTGTGTTTTTTAAGTTTCAATACCTTAATAATCAAATCAGCTAGTTCTAAGCTCAAATCTGTGGCGTAACAGCTATCGGAAACGTCACTATTAAAGCTGGATAAGATTTGTAGACAATATAATGTCGTTATGTTGGTTGCACGCTCGTACGGACTCACCGGGTTAGTTCGGATTTGTTTGAAGGTATGGATATACACATCAATGAAATGAAACTTTATGCGAGAGATTTTACCATTTTTCTAGTGAGTAAAAGCGAGTAGAATCTGATTTCACATCTATGCCATCCATAGGAACATGATGTTGTTGAGTCAAAACCTGAACATTTTGTGGATGATCTAAGACTGCACAATCCTTGGCCTGAGCTGAAAGAGTAAGCGGCAAGTACCTTGATGTAACTTCATCACAGCTTTAATCCCAGTTTTCTAATTAAATATATCTTACTTTATACTAATAGAGTGAGACAGTACCTTATATTAAGTAGAATTTTGTTGCTTAATTAAATATGCTTTGCAAACGTTTGATTTACAGAATCTCTGTGTTTCTTTTTTGTTTCTCCCTTGATTTTTTAGCTTATCAATAGGTTTGCAAAATCAATGGACTTAAATGTGATTGATCCTGTCGTACACAAGCATATACCTTACATAGTTATCCTTATTCATATTGCGGAAAAATGGGCTGATGGACACAGCGGTTGTTTACCAACTACTCGACAGGAAAAAAAGGAGTTTAAGGTATAGAACTAAAAATCATTTTTTGTGGGGTTCTTTTTCATTGTTTAGCTCCTATAACAGCCCATCCTTATGTTTTTTCTTCACAGGATTTAATAAAATCTTACATGCTTAATATGGATGAAGAAAATTACAAAGAAGCTATTGAATCATCTTACAAAGTTTCCCTTCCTCGTGGAATTAGTAAGCTAGTAGTATTTCTTTTGAAAATTTGCTTGTATAGCTGCGGTATGGACAAGTCTATATGAGTACCTTTGTATTTTTTGAAAAATGCCACCTTTGTTTTGATGCAGTTCTTGCACAAAATTATTGAGTTTATTTATAACTTTGATGCTTAGGATTTCTTAATTTAAGGAATTAAATTTAATTTGCCTTGAACCTTCTACATATTAGGTTGATGACCAAATAAGGGAAAAAAAGACAGAAAATGGCAATCACTATCTCTAGGAACCTTTTAGTA
Source organism: Phalaenopsis hybrid cultivar (assembly GCA_002079205.1). NCBI lineage: Eukaryota > Viridiplantae > Streptophyta > Magnoliopsida > Asparagales > Orchidaceae > Phalaenopsis > Phalaenopsis hybrid cultivar. Next base: position 144,128 of record JXCR01053846.1, on the reverse strand, counting down.
GGTTTAAAACACTCTTTATGTGGCAATGTCTACATATGTAGAAAGTGATCAATTGTAGTAGGTCTATAACTAGAAAATTTCTGATCAGCAAATGTTAATTCAATTTTCTTAACTTCTTTTTGTCCACTATTATTGTTACTTTTATTTAGTAAATGATAAGATTGAGGTGTATATTTCTATTTGTTGTATTTGAGGGACGGGAGCGTTTTTTTTTTGTTTTTTTTGTTTTTTTAACTTGATTGATTCCTAATTACTTGGCGATGTCTGTCTTGCATCAGGTTCTCAATTGAATCAGATCATAAATGACAATGCTGCTGAAGTTAATTCAGCCTCAGCAGACTTCTGGATCTTGGTTGCAGCTTTAAAGGTGCATTGTATCTTTTTAAAAGTATTTGTTGTCATTTGAGATAGATGTTTTTGTGCGAGAAAAGTGTTAAAATGATCCCTTGACTTTTTGTAGAGGTTCATTTTAAACCAATGGTTTATAAAAATATCAATTTATTCCCTTTACACACTTTTAATATGGGTTAAAATAGTCCCCAATGAGGACTATTTTGCCTCTCAATAAAAGAGTCTGACGACTAATTTAATATGTTTATAAACTTTGTTACTAAAATGACCCAATGTAAATGGGTGGGGGACTATTGTGGCACCCTACTCGTTTCTGTGCATGTGTTGAGTATTTATACGTGATCTTATGTGTTTGCTCGAACAGAATTTTGATTGTTTTCTCGGGCATATAACTGAAAATCAGGCTTTGCTTTTGTTTTTGTTTTTGTTTTTTTTTTTAAGTTATGGTATTGATAATGTTTAATGTGCTGACATCAATTATTTTTTTTTCAGGAATTTATTGAAAATGAAGGTGACGGAGAACCACCTCTCGAGGGATCAATACCTGATATGACATCCTTAACGGAGTCGGTGTCTAAATTGATCTTATGGAGCTCTTAAGTTTTATCTTTGTGTGGCACTAAACTTTACTTCTGTGATGATGAACACATTTCTTGTGGATGACAGATATTACATCAGCCTACAAAGGATTTACCAAGCTAAGTCTGAAGCTGATTGTCTTGCTATGGAGCTTCGTGTACGGGCTATATTGAAGAGAATTGGTAGAGATCCTGATTCTATTTCAAAGGCCTTCGTTAAGAACTTCTGTAAAAATGCTAGAAAGCTCGCTGTAAGTCCTGAAATATATTTTCTTATGTTGGTTATGATGAATCACCCTCGTGGACAAATAATGTTATTTATGATAATTGAATTGGGAACGTGTAAAATGAACCCTACTTCAACCCTCAGAAAGCTTCTCTCAATCGATTCATGAGAGCGGGTTGCACTGGTTTATTTGGAGATTGGTGCAAGAAATCATACTATTTTTTAGAAGTTAGAAGGTTCCTTCTAGATTTTGGTAGATTTTGTGTCAAGGCATCATATTGTTAATTATTGTAAAATTTTTTAATTTGAGTGGATTGTTTGTTTATTTTTTATTACTTGCTAAATAAAAGACTTTGATAATGGTGATTGTCATGTTATTTTGAAACTTGATAAAATCATGTTATTTTAGAATTAAATGTGGAATGATGAAGAGGGAAAATGGTAGATCAAAGGTACCATGGATTAAAACTTTTTTACAAATATTTGCATATAATAGGTTTTAATATCTCAAACAACATGCTATTCAAATGAAATGTTATTAAAGAGTTTTCCCTCCAGCTGTATAAGCTCTATCCCCTAGAACTTTGCTAATCTAACGGGAAAGAGGTTGTGCATAGTTTTCCTCGACCTGATACCTTAATTCGCTATCCATTTCCCATGTTAATGGTATGCAAGAAATAAAAATGAAATGAAATAAAAGGAATTTCCATCTTATCACTAGAATACTCGAGACTTAGATTTATTATTGCTAGTCCATGCTTAGAGTTGATGCAGTAAAAGTAGGGTCCAAATTGCAAAAAATGGGAGTAAACATATTATTTGGCACAGTGGCGTTTAAAAAACTCACCTGACCTATTTGGGTAAACTGCGCTTTGGCAGCTTATGCGTTTTCAAAATGCTGAAAACAGTGTTTTCACACTGCACCTGTTTAAGTGCGGTGACAGCTTTCTGGCTGCGATCTGACTTTCCAAAAAAAATAAAAATTTGTTGTAGCCACCGCACCTAGCTTATCAACCTGTTATTTTTAATCAGCTTATCAACAAATTATTCAATAAGCTGCAGCTGCCCCAAACAGACCCTTAGGGCCAGTTTGAGGCAGCTTATTTGGTGCAGTGGCGTTTTGAAATCGCACGCAGCAGGCGTGTTTGGGTAAACTACGTTTTGGCAGCTTATGCGTTTTCAAAATGCTGAAAACAATGTTTTCTCACCGCACTTATCTAGGTGTGGGCTTTCTGGCTGCAGTTTGACTTTTTCAAAAAAATAAAAATTTGTAATAGCTACCGTACCTAGCCTATCAACAGATTATTCAATAATCTGCAGCTGTCCCAAACAGACCCTTAGTCGGCTCCAGCTCGCCTGTAAGCTCCCATGTTGACAACCAACTTGCCCATTATCTTTCTCTCCATCGACAATTATCTTTCTCTCCATCGACAATGACTCTCTCCTCAGCTCTCCACCCAATGCATGTTAACATGAGACTTGGATGGATGGTAATTGTGAGGAATGCTCATAGGAATATATGGATTATTTAACCATATAAATCATGAAATTGGGTAGATAATAAACATGCAATAGAGTCATAAGGCAATGATAATATGATAGTAATCAATGAAAGATGATGAATTTTGGTAAAACAATGGACTTTGGCAACATTAGGGTTTTCTGCATCATACATGACATTATCACGATCAGCTCCTTGGTCATTTCCTTGGGTGCAACTTGTAAGGTCGGGGACTTGTCAGCTCTCTCGTAATATTTATAACCACCATTATATTAGTCTTTTCATACAAGTTCTTCAGCCCTAGAAATGATTTAACTCTTGAAGCATATATAGATGCTGATTATACATATTCTATGTTTGATAGTAGATCAGCTTTAAGATATCATATTCTTTGAAGGCAAACTTGTGATTCTGAGAAATTGAAAACAATATATGGTAGAATTTTCTAACACACAAGTAGAATTTAGATTTATGGTAGTGGAAATTTACTAATTATTATGACTAAAAATTATCTTGGAAGATTTAAAAGTTGAATGAAAATGTTCTATGAGGCTCTATTCTAATAAGAAGCCAGTCATTAGTATTGCACATAATCCCATATAATATAATTGTATAAAGCATATTGAAGTTGATGGATATTTTATAAAGGAGAAGCTTGGAAATGATCTGTTTTGTTTTTTGTTTGTAACCATAAGCGAACAATTGACTAATGACAACGACTTTATATATGCAATAAAATATAAGATAAATATGGACATAGTAAATATTCAATAATTGTAAAGTCACACTTATCAACGCAAGTATAAGTATCGTTTAAGTAATATAGGGTTCTAATAGAGTCCTAGATATCGATCCCACATTGAGTAGTTTAGAGTTACGAACTAAGATTTTAGAAAAACAATATTTTAATCACAATAACAAAGTTCAATTTGCTTATCTGTCACTAATAGACAATTAAAATAAATAGATAATTTTAATAACTAATGATATTAAGTAGGGTTTAATTGTGATATTCAATATATAAGAAAACATTCTTCTCCTTGTCAAGAAATCATAGTGAATGGATAAAATANGCCAGATTGAAAGTAAATTAAGATCGAAGTGAAAAGATCATCACAATTTCTTAATCATTTTCATGGTTTCACCAATTCTAATCACCATTTCACAAATCTCAAGACAAGGAGAAAGACATAGAAAACTACTCAGATCTCATGGGGAAAACACAACAAAAGTCAGAATTTATATATAAAATCTAAAACTACTCAGCACTCATGGGGAAAGCACAACACAACTTGGAATTCATAAATGAAATCAAAGCCATAAAAACTACAACAATAAATAAACTTATCTCTAATTTCTCCCCAAGAACACTCCTTAAAGTTCCTCTGAATCTCTTCCTTTCTTTACAACACACAAAACTACAACAAGTAAATAACTTATCTCTAATTTCTCCCCAAGAACACTCCTCGAAGTTCCTGACTACAACAAGTAAATAACTTATCTCTAAATTCTCCCCAAGAACACTCCTCGAAGTTCCTCTTAAACTCATGGAGAAGATACGACAAAACTTAGAACTTATATATAAAAGCAAAGTTATACAAACTTATCTCATGGGGAACACACAACAAAACTCGGAATTCATATATAAAATCAAAGTCATACAAACTACAATAGTAAATAACGAAAACTCCTCGAAGTTCCTCTGAATCTCTTCCTTTCTTTACAGCACACAGAATTCCTCTTTGAAGCAAGAACACTCCTCGAAGTTCCTCTGAATCTCTTTCTTTCTTTACAGCACACAAAATTCCTCTTCGAAGTAGCAAGGAGGAAGAAATCTCACTTTCCCTCCACTCTTACAATCTCTCGAAGAAATCGTCACAATTGTTACACACTAATGAAAATTCTATACACTCTAGGACCTCTCTAACATCCAGGACTTCTCTAATTTTCGGCCAAAATGTTCTTTTAAAGTTGTGAATGAGCTTTTCCAAGAATTGCCTAAGCATCCCTTCAAAATTTGACCTTATCTAAAGCTTGAGTAGGCATAACCGTCGATCTCGCCGTCGGCGGCCTCAAGGGCGCCGTCGGCGGGCTTCGGAAGAATTTTGTCCTGTAGTCTCGGGAAAAACTCGCCGTCGGCGGGGTCGAGGGCGCCGTCGGCGGCCTAGTTCAAATCTACACATTTTGGTTATTTTTACTCCAAATTCGCTCATTTTTGCATCTTTTTGCTCACTAGTTCAAATCTTCACATTTTGGTCCTTTTCGCTCCAAATTCGCTCATTTTTGCATCGTTTGCTCCAAATTTACCCTAATTCATCATTCCTGCAACAAAACATCAAAAATACATTTCTTTAAAGTGCAATATCATAATATTTTCCTTAGGTCAGCTAACATTTTCACCAGAGAATTATTAACGACTACCTTTAGAAATTATAAGGCAAGCTTGAAGTTGATGATATCCATTCATTTGTTCGAGAGAGAATGTGGCATCCCTGTATTATTTTCTTACCGAGAATTTGTCCTCTTTTCCTCCACTTCTGCCGCCACCTGATTGATTCAAGAGATCCTTGTTGCCTATTTATCAATCCTTGAAATATTTAATTATTTTGTAATTGATTTGATTCTCTGTTTTCATATTCCACGTGTTAAATTCTTTTATAGGATTGTATAAATTCTATACCTTTTGAAATGAAATAAATTCAACTAATGCTCTTCAATTCTCGTCATAAATTAATATTAGAAATAACTGCTCAATATTTGTAAATGGGAATAAAGAATCTTTGCGAATAATGGAATGGGAAATGGGCTGATAATTATTTTGTTATTCTATTAACCCCTCTGGGTTTAGGGTTTTTATGTTAACAGTTTACAGGTATTCATTTCTGTTTTTCTAATTTCAGGTGCGCGTGTTTATATTTTTTCTAAGCGAGTTTTCCTTTGTCTGCTAACGTTAATGGTTGCAGGTGTGCAGATACAGGCCCCTTGAAGATGAACTGAGTTCACCTGCTATATCAGAATTGCAGAAGTACATGACAGATGAAGATTACTGGTAATTTTCTGCTATTTTTACTGCATTTTCATCTTATCTTCCATCACATTGTAGTGAAAGATTCATTTTATGTTGATACTTTTATTTGCAAAGTAACAATTTCTCTTCTATTTGAGTTCTCATGAAGTTAAATAAATTTTTTGTTCTAGTTTTATTTTATAAAATTTTATATGCACCTATAGTCATCATTGTCAATTATTTTAGCATATATGTTTGGGAAAATGCTTTGTATAAAGATTGGTATTAGTATTATGTTTAGCTTAGAATTTAATTTTAAATCATATATCACCGAGGAAGCCAATTGTTGCATTAGTTTTACGCAGCAAAACTTGATAAGGAGCGTGGCCAAGCACAAACTGTCTTAAATAGCTTCTTTGTTGTGAAAAATGCCAATTTATTATGCTATTGATTTTTGTCGGAGGTAATTGCTCGCTGAAGAAAATTAAATCCCATTCCCCAAGCTTTCTCTACATGCAAGATGAGAAAAAATGTGGGTGTAATTTTATCCAGGGACATTTATTTTTTTAACCTGATTTTTCTTGTTATTGAGAACTTTTATCAGAATGAACTTCATGGTTAATTGTTCATTTTGCATGTGGGAGAGAAACCTTAATTAAAGTGGTTTCTTAGGCTTAATTTTATTTTTGGATTTAATGTTATATTAATTGAATTATCGGAGAAAAGGTTGGAGGGTTGGAAGGTCCTAGTTTTGCTTTAGTGAGTTTCCCGACTTTATGTTGACCCGTATTGATTAAGATGAAGCTTACCTCCATTAGAACATTGGGTTTAATTAGGATAAGGCTTGCATCCATTGGAAGATTAGAAAGTGGAACTTACAACCTCTTGAAAAAGGATAGCCTAAATTAATTAAGATGGTCATTAAATCGATTGATTATTTTCTTATGAGAAAAATGAATTGTCGAGATTGTATGGATTGTAAGGTCATTCTAAGTGAACTTTAAATACCCAACATTAATTATTTATTTTGAATTTTATATGTTGAATGATTGAAAAAATGAAAAATACGACGAAATATTATTATAGAATTAAATGTGGACACTTAAAAGACACAAATAAGATTATTATTATGAGTAAACTTCAAGATTTTAAGATGTTGAATGTTCATGAAAAAATTAATACTATGTGGGATAAAGTAACGAGTATTGTCAAGCAAATTGCAAATGTTGTGTTTGGAGAATCTAAAGTAAAAAAACTTTTATAAATAAAAAAAATTGGTCATGCAATAATAATGTGCAATAAAAAATAAAAAATTAGAAATTTTGTTATAAAAATTTATTTAAATGTAAAAGCTTTGAAAATTGAGAAAAATATTAGGTGTTTTGTAGGGAGTTTAAGAGAATAATTTGTGATGTTAAGAATTCTATTTTTAATGTTCTTTATAATAAATTAGATACTGAAGTAAGGGAATGATATATGTATAAACTAGCAAACAAGAGATAAGAAAAATAAAGATTTAATTCAAGTAAAGCGTGTTAAGGGCTAAAATAAAAAAAAAAATACTTTTCTTAGATGATATTAACATGGGCTTAAGATATTTTGATAAATTTTTTAAAGATGACTGTATTTCAACAAAAAATTTTGCAATTTAAAGATGACTGTTATTAAAAAAATTTATATAACAAAATTTCTTAAAGATGACATGTTATTAAATTTTTTAAAGATGACTGTTATTTTAACAAAAAATCTACTAATGAGACTGTTAAAATCTTTAAAGATGACATGTTATTAAAAAAAATTTGCTTCCACCGTCGCATTAGTAAAACAAAACTTGAGGAGGTTTTACAGAAAATGAAGTTTGAAAAGTTAATAGGACCTGATAGTATTCGAATAAAATTGTGTAAATGTTTAGGAATATTGGAACTTTTTTTGGCTCGCTAAACTTTTTAATATTATTTTAAAAACTAAAAAGATGTCTCATTAGTAGAAAAAGAGTCTATTGGTTCATATTTTTTAAAAATAAAAGGGATGAAAAGAGTGCAAATTACGTGTCATACATTAAAGTTATGTGAGAGAATAATTGAACATAGGATACGATGTGACATAAATTTCTCAAAATCAATTTGGATTTATGTTGGGCAAATCTACTTTGGAAGTTGTACGTTTATTGAGATGTTTGATGGAGAAGAATAGAAAGAGTAAGGATGATTTATATATGATTTTTGTTGATTTAGAAAAAAGCTTATGATAAGGTTCCAACAGAAATACTTTGTAGATTTTTAGAAAAGAAAGTTGTTAATATTGCCCGAATTCAAAATTAAAGATATGAATATTAGAGTTGTTAATTGTGTTCTAACACAAGGGGATTGATCGAGTATTTTTCTTTTTCAGATGGCTTAGATCAAGGATTGACTTTAAGCCCGTATCTTTTTGCTTTAGTTATGGATATTTTTACTAGACATTTACATAAGGATGTACCTTAGTTTATGTTTTTTGCTGATAATATCCTTCTTGTGGATAAGATTAGAAAGAGTCATGAAAATTTTATTATTGAAGTCAACATTAGAGTCTAAAGGTAGTTTGAGTAGATCTATAACTGAATACATGAAATATAATTTTAGTAATAGTAGATCTTGTGGCAGGGTTGTAATAATGGATGATCAAGTCATTAAAAGGAGTGAATGTTTTAGATATCTTGAGTCTATTGTTCGAAGTGATGGTGATATATATGGAGATATTATTACTGGAATTCAAGTTGGATGGTTGAAGTGGAGGAATGCATTGGGCCTATTGTGCGATTGAAAAGTATCGCTTAGACACATAGTAAATTTTATAAGATAATGGTGAGTCCTGAAATGCTTTATGATGCAACATGTTGGCCTGTAAGAGAGATGCATAAAATTAAGTAAAGTGTTGCTGAGAGGAGAATGCTCAAATGGATGAGTGGCTTTACACTTAGAAACAAAATAGAAAGCGAATATATCCGTGAAAGGGTTGGAATAGCTCTTGTGGTGGAGAAGATTACAGAGAGACAACTTAGATGGTTTGGTCACAATAAACATTGACCATCTGATGACCATGTTTGGAGAGTAGATGTTTTAGGTTTGACATATGTTAAGAAAGGTAAAAGTAGACCTAAATAGACTTGGGAGATGTTCTATTAAAAATCATCTTAATGTATTAGAACTAAATGAAAATATGCACTCAATAAGCCACAATGGAGAAAAATGGTTCATGTGGCCGACCCCACTTAGTGTGATAAAAGCTTTTTGTTGCTGTTGTTGGTCTTTAAATCTTTGATCCAATATTTTATTTAGTAGGTTTCTTGGCTTTGTGCCAACCCAAATCAGTTGGGATGTAGTTAACATTAGTTAGAAGTCCTTTAAGCAAGACTTATAATCTCGAAGAAGAGAAAATCTGAATAATGGGTTTTATGATCTTATCTTATAGGTAAGTTTGCCCAATAGTTTAATTTGACAAGCTTGTTGGCTTTGTGCCTACCCGAGTTACATGGTTTGGCTTTATATTTATTGGAAGGCTCGAATAAAGTTTTGTAATTTTGAACTTTAATAGGAGTATTAGGACTTGTGGCTCTTGTTTGCTTGAGAAGCCTAGTAGATCGAGATTCATAACCTTACGTTTAAGAAGGTCGTGCTGAATAACTATCAGATGGACCATTCTTTATAAAACATAAAGTTATTAGGCCCATTTATTTATGATTATGGGTTTATGACCCTACCCTATTATTTATGTCAAATTTTTAGTATATTTTTATAAGTTTTTTGGTTTTGTTTTAACACATTAATTTGGTTAGCGCTTACATTCATTAGCATATAAAGAATTGATGAAAATGGCCACCAAAATTTTTTTGCTATTATCAATAAAATTTTTTGGTCGATAAATTCTCTAATATTTTACTATTTTTTTACAGGTATTTAACTTAATAAGATTTTGATTCGATCTTAGTTAATCAATTGAACAAAATTTTCATTTCAGTTTTACTATTTTGATTTGATTTTAGTTGATCATGACTGTAATGATGCATGGGTTCATTTAGTTTTATCTTAATTTTATTAATTTGATTTAATTTAACAAGGTTTCTAAGTTCTAATTTAGATTTTATTATTTCCTTGATTTAAAATCAACTACTTTGATTCTAAGACTGATGATTAAATACACTTCGGACCAGTTGTCAATTTCACTGATATCAAAGTTTAATCAAGGCCTTTCATTTTTGTTAGCCAGTGACTTCGTCATCTAAGCAAAGCTTGTAGGAGAGAAGATAATCTTAGGCAAGGCATAAGGCTTAATGGATAGGTGATTGTATTGTGATAGTTGTTGCTGGAACATTGAATGAAATTGCGTGTGAGGCGTCATTATTTAATTGATTTGGTTTTTGGTGGTACTTACAATTGTTGACCTCATTTTTGGTTTACTCTCTCTCTTGGCTCACAATCAATTCCATCTAGACCCAGGGCCTTTCCTAGTGTCTCTCTTGGCTCACAATCAATTCCATCTAGACCCAGGGCCTTTCCTAGTGTCAGTAAGTGGCTGGATTGAGCTCGAGTCAGCTGGGACTTGGGCTTCACTTGAGCTTGGGATTCACTTGAGCTAAAAATTAAATTAACCGAATGTAAATACCAATCCAATTTCCACTTGAACCAAAATTACAATTAACCTAATTAACATCTAAATATATTTCAATCAATTTAAATTGAAACATAAAATTGAACTAGAATTCATCTTAATTCAAATAAATCTCAAAATTATCGTATGCTCTCCAAATCATCGTAGTGCTTGGAATTTCATTGTGTAAGCTACACCATGCTATTATTATGTATGGAAAAGCATGCAACTAGTTTGACGGCAATCGGATATTATTTTTAAGTAAACTTTTGTGTTTTTAGTTTTCATGTATGAAATTTAGTCCTATATAAAATTTTTTTATCGGAGCATCATTTCCTAAAACGGATTGCACGAGTGTCATTCAATCTTCATGAGGCTTGGGTTGTAATTAAGAAGTCCCATTAGTGTCTTCATGAAGCAGCCACCAAGATTGCATGAGAATACCATNTTATGCTGGGTTCGGGAAAAGCTTCCTATAAGGGCAAGCCTCTATAGTTAATTACATTNGTTGGTGGTGGAATAATAATGTGCAAGAAAAGATAAAATATAAGAAGTTATGTTATAAAAATTGGTTTGAATCCAAAAGCTTAGAGAACTGGAGAAAATATCAAACGGCCCGCAGGGAGTTTAAAAGAACAATCTGTGACACTAAAAATTATGCTTTTAATGATCTTTTCAAACGGCTCGCAGGGAGTCTAAAAAAACAATCTGTGATGCTAAAAATTCTGCTTTTAATGACCTTTATAATATAGGTGAAAAATATATGTATAAACTAGCCAAACAAAGAGAAAAAAAAAGTAAAGATTTAACTCAAATAAAATGTATTAAAGATGAAAATCAAAAGTACTTTTCTTAGAAAAAAATATTCAACATAGGTGGATGAGCTACTTNACAAGAGTGTGCAAATTATAGAGGAATTAAGTTGATGTGTCATACTTTAAAACTATGGGAGAAGGTAATTGAACACAAGTAACAACTCTAGTATACATATCTTTAATGACTTGAATATAAGTCATATCAACAC
>JXCR01053846.1:88743-130898 GCA_002079205.1 Phalaenopsis hybrid cultivar | reverse complement strand
TAGAGTAGATGTTTTAAATTCGACTTGTGTTAAGAAAGACAGAGGTAGACCTAGAAAGACTTGGTTGTATTAAAAATGATCTTAATTTACTAGAACTAAATGAAAATATGACACTAAATAGGACGCCTGGTTAAAAATGATCTTAATTTACTAGAACTAAATGAAAATATGACACTAAATAGGACGCAATGGTGAAAAAAGGATTCATGTAGCCGACCCCACGTAGTGGGATTAAGGCTTTGTTGTTGTTGTTGCTGTATAAACTTTGGGACTAACTTGAGCCAATGTAAATGGGCGGGGNGGAGAAAAAGGATTCATGTAGCCGACCCCACGTAGTGGGATTAAGGCTTTGTTGTTGTTGTTGTTGTATAAACTTTGGGACTAACATGAGCCAATGTAAATGGGCGGGTGACTATTGTGGCACCCTACTCGTTTCTGTGCATGTGTTGAGTATTTATATGTGATCTTATGTGTTTGCTCGAACAGAATTTTGATTGTTTTTTCCGGCATATAACTGAAAATCAGGCTTTGCCTTTGTTTTTTTTTTTAAAGTTATGGTATTGATAATATTTAATGTGCTGACATCAATTATTTTTTTTACAGGAATTTATTGAAAATGAAGGTGACGGAGAGNCATAATCCCATATAATATAATTGTATAAAGCATATTGAAGTTGATGGATATTTTATAAAGGAGAAGCCTGGAAATGATCTGTTTTGTTTTTTGTTTGTAACCATAAGCGAACAATTGGCTAACATTTTCACTAGAGAATTATTAATGACTACCTTTAGAAATTACAAGGCAAGCTTAAAATTGATGATATCCATTCATTTGCTTGAGAGAGAATGTGGAATCCCTGTATTATTTTTTAACCGAGAATTTGTCCTCTTTTCCTCCACTTCTGCCGTCACCTGATTGATTCAAGAGATCCTTATTGCCTATTTATCAATCCATGAAATATTTAATTATTTTGTAATTGATTTGATTCTCTGTTTTCATATTCCATGTGTTAAATTCTTTTATAGGATTGTATAAATTCTATACANAATCCCATATAATATAATTGTATAAAGCATATTGAAGTTGATGGATATTTTATAAAGGAGAAGCCTGGAAATTATCTGTTTTGTTTTTTGTTTGTAAGCATAAGCGAACAATTGGCTAACATTTTCACTAGAGAATTATTAATGACTACCTTTAGAAATTACTAATGCTCTTCAATTCTCGTCATAAATTAATATTAGAAATAACTGCTCAATATTTGTAAATGGGAATAAAGAATTTTTGCGAGTAATGGAATGGGAAATGGGCTGATAATTATTTTGTTATTCTATTAACCCCTATGGGTTTAGGGTGGTTTTTATGTTAACAGTTTACAGGTATTCATTTCTGTTTTTCTAATTTCGGGTGCGTCAAAAGACGTGTTTATATTTTTTCTAAGCCAGTTTTTCTTNGGCTGATAATTATTTTGTTATTCTATTAACCCCTATGGGTTTAGGGTGGTTTTTATGTTAACAGTTTACAGGCATTCATTTCTGTTTTTCTAATTTCGGGTGCGTCAAAAGACGTGTTTAGATTTTTTCTAAGCCAGTTTTTCTGTCTGCTAACGTTAATGGTTGCAGGTGTGCAGATACAAGCCCCTTGAGGATGAACTAAGTTCGCCTGCTATATCAGAATTGCAGAAGTACATGACAGATGAAGATTACTGGTAATTTTCTGCTATTTTTACTGCATTTTCATCTTCTCTTTCATCACATTGTAGTGAAAGTTTCATTTTATGTTGATGCTTTTATTTGCAAAGTAACAATTTCTCTTCTATTTGAGTTCGCATGAAGTTAAATAAATATTTTGTTCTAGTGTTATTTTATAAAATTTTATATGCACGTATAGTCATCATTGTCAATTATTTTAGCATACATGTTTTNTTATTTTATAAAATTTTATATGCACGTATAGTCATCATTGTCAATTATTTTAGCATACATGTTTTGGAAAATACTTTGTATAAAGATTGGTATTAGTATTATGTTTAGCTTAGAATTTAATTTTAAATCATATATCATCGAGGAAGCCAATTGTTGCATTAGTTTTACGCAGCAAAACTTGATAAGGAGAGTGGCCAAGCACAAACTGTCTTAAATAGATTTTTTGTTGTGAAAAATGCCAATTTATTATGCTATTGATTTTTGTCGGAGGTAATTGCTCGCTGAAGAAAATTAAATCCCATTCCCCAAGCTTTCTCTACATTCAAGATGAGAAAAAATGTGGGTGTAATTTTATCGACATTTATTTTCTTTAACCTGATTTTTCTTCTTATTGAGAACTTTTATTAGAATGAACTTCATAGTTAATTGTTCATTATGCATGTGGGAGAGAAACCGTAATTAAAGTGGTTTCTTAGGCTTAATTTTATTTTTAGATTTAATGTTATATTAATTGAATTATGGGAGAAAAAGGTTGGAGGGTTGGAAGGTCCTAGTTTTGCTTTAGTGAGTTTACCGACTTTATGTTGACCCGTATTGATTAAGATGAAGCTTACCTCCATCNTTATTTTCTTAACCTGATTTTTCTTCTTATTGAGAACTTTTATTAGAATGAACTTCATAGTTAATTGTTCATCATGCATGTGGGAGAGAAACCGTAATTAAAGTGGTTTCTTAGGCTTAATTTTATTTTTGGATTTAATGTTATATTAATTGAATTATCGGAGAAAAAGGTTGGAGGGTTGGAAGGTCCTAGTTTTGCTTTAGTGAGTTTACCGAGTTTATGTTGACCCGTATTGATTAAGATGAAGCTTACCTCCATTAGAACATTGGGTTTAATTAGGATAAGGCTTGCATCCATTGGAAGATTAGAAAGTGGAACTTACAACCTCTTGAAAAAGGATAGCCTAAATTAATTAAGATGGTCATTAAATCGATTGATTATTTTCTTATGAGAAAAATGGATTGTCGAGAGTGTATGGATTGTAAGCTCATTCTAAGTGAACTTTAAATACCCAACATTAATTATTTATTTTGAATTTTTTAAGTTGAATGATTGAAAAGATGAAAAATGCGGCGAAATATTATTGTAGAATTAAATGTGGACACTTAAAAGATACAAATAAGATTATTATTATGAGTAAACTTCAAGATTTTAAGATGTTGAATGTTCATGAAAAAATTAATACTATGTGGGATAAAGTACCGAGTATTGTCAAGCAAATTGCAAATGTCGTGTTTGGAGAATCTAAAGTAAAAGCTATTATAAATAAAAAAAATTGGTCATGCAATAATAATGTACAATAAAAAATAAAAAATAAAAAATTTTGTTATAAAAATTTATTTAAATGTAAAAGCTTTGAGAATTGAGAAAAATATAAGGTGTTTTGTAGGGAGTGTAAGAGAATAATTTGTGATGTCAAGAATTCTATTTTTAATGTTCTCTATAATAAATTAGATATTAAAGAGAGTGAAAGATATATGTATAAACTAGTCAAACAAGAGATAAGAAAAATAAAGATTTAATTCAAGTAAAGCGTGTTAAGGGCTAAAATCAAAAAAATACTTTTCTTAGATGATATTAACATAGGCTTGAGATGTTTTGATAAATTTTTTAAAGATGATTGTTAAAATATTATCGATTTTAGTGATCTTAATATAATAATTTATTAAAAAATTTTTTACTTCCACCATCGCATTAGTAAAATAAAATTTGAGGAGGTTTTACAGAAAATGAAGTATGAAAAATTAATAGGACCTGATAGTATTTGAATAAAATTGTGTAAATGTTTAGGAAATTTGGAAATTTTTTTGGCTCGCTAAACTTTTTAATATTATTTTAAAAACTAAAAAGATGTCTCATTTGTAGAAAAAGAGTCTATTGGTTCATATTTTTAAGAATAACGAGGATGAAAAGAGTGCAAATTATAGGAAGATTAAGTTTACGTGTCATACATTAAAGCTATGTGAGAGAGTAATTGAACATAGGATGCGATGTGACATAAATTTCTCAAAATCAATTTGGATTTAGATGGAGAAGAATAGAAAGAGTAAGGATGATATNAAGTTATGTGAGAGAGTAATTGAACATAGGATGCGATGTGACATAAATTTCTCAAAATCAATTTGGATTTATGTTGGGCAAATCTACTATGGAAGCTATACATTTATTAAGATGTTTGATGGAGAAGAATAGAAAGAGTAAGGATGATTTATATATGATTTTTGTTGATTTAGAAAAAAGCTTATGATAAGATTCCAAGAGAAATATTTTGTAGATTTTTAGAAAAGAAAGTTTTTAATATTGCCCGCATTCAAATCATTAAAGATAAGAATATTAGAGTTTTTAATTGTGTTCTAACACAAGGGGATTGATCGAGTATTTTTCTTTTTCAAATGGCTTACATCAGGGATTGACTTTAAGCCCGTATCTTTTTGCTTTAGTTATGGATATTTTTACTGGACGTTTACATAAGGATGTACCTTAGTTTATGTTTTTTGCTGATAATATCCTTCTTGTGGATAAGATTAGAGAGAGAGTTCATGAAAAATTTATTATTGAAGTTAACATTAGAGTCTAAAAGTAGTTTGAGTTGATCTATAGCTGAATACATGAAATGTAATTTTAGTAATAGTAGATCTTGTGGCAGGGTTGTAATAATGGGTTGTAATATTGCCCGCATTCAAATCATTAAAGATAAGAATATTAGAGTTGTTAATTGTGTTCTAACACAAGGGGATTGATCGAGTATTTTTCTTTTTCAAATGGCTTACATCAGGGATTGACTTTAAGCCCGTATCTTTTTGCTTTAGTTATGGATATTTTTACTGGACGTTTACATAAGGATGTACCTTAGTTTATGTTTTTTGCTGATAATATCCTTCTTGTGGATAAGATTAGAGAGAGAGTTCATGAAAAATTTATTATTGAAGTTAACATTAGAGTCTAAAGGTAGTTTGAGTTGATCTATAGCTGAATACATGAAATGTAATTTTAGTAATAGTAGATCTTGTGGCAGGGTTGTAATAATGGGTTGTAATATTGCCCGCATTCAAATCATTAAAGATATGAATATTAGAGTTGTTAATTGTGTTCTAACACAAGGGGATTGATCGAGTATTTTTCTTTTTCAAATGGCTTGCATCAGGGATTGACTTTAAGCCCGTATCTTTTTGCTTTAGTTATGAATATTTTTATTGGACGTTTACGTAAGGAGGTACCTTAGTTTATGTTTTTTGCTGATAATATCTTTCTTGTGGATAAGATTAGAGAGAGAGTTCATGAAAAATTTATTATTGAAGTTAACATTAGAGTCTAAAGGTAGTTTGAGTAGATCTATAACTGAATACATGAAATATAATTTTAGTAATAGTAGATCTTGTGGCAGGGTTGTAATAATGAATGATCAAGTCATTAAAAGGAGTGAATGTTTTAGATATATTAAGTCTATTGTTCGAAGTGATAGTGATATATATGGGGATATTATTACTTGAATTCAAGTTGGATGGTTGAAGTGGAGGAATGCATTGGGCCTATTGTGTGATTGAAAAGTATCGCTTAGGCACAATAAATTTTATAAGATAATGGTGAGTCCTGAAATGCTTTATGGTGCAAAATGTTGGCCTGTAAAAAAGATGCGTAAAATTAAGTAAAGTGTTGCTGAGAGGAGAATGCTCACGTAGATGAGTGGCTTTACATTTATAAATAAAATACAAAGCAAATATATTCGTGAAAGGGTTAGAATAGCTCTTGTGGCGGAGAAGATTACAGAGAGACATTTTAGATGGTTTGGTCACAATAAACATTGACCATCTGATGACCATGTTTGGAGAGTAGATGTTTTAGGTTTGACATATGTTAAGAAAGGTAAAAGTAGACCTAAAAAGACTTGGGGGATGTTCTATTAAAAATCATCTTAATGTATTAGAACTAAATGAAGATATGCACTCAATAGGCCACAATGGAGAAAAATGATTCATGTGGCCGACCCCACTTAGTGTGATAAAAGCTTTTTGTTGTTGTTGTTGGTCATTAAATCTATGATCCAATATTTTATTTAGTAGGTTTCTTGGCTTTGTGCCAAGCCAAATCAGTTGGGATGTAGCTAACATTAGTTAGAAGTCCTTTAAGCAAGACTTGTAATCTCGAAGAAGAGAAAATCTGAATAATTGGTTTTATGATCTTATCTTATAGGTAAGTTAGCCCAATAGTTTAATTTGACAAGCTTGTTGGCTTTGTGCCAACCCGAGTTACATGGTTGGGCTTTATATTTATTGGAAGGCTCGTATAAAGTTTTGTAATTTTGAACTTTAATATGAGTATTAGGACTTGTGGCTCTTGTTTGCTCGAGAAGCCTAGTAGATCGAGATTCATAACCTTACGTTTAAGAAGGTTGTGGTGAATAACTATCAGATGGACCATTCTTTATAAAACATAAAGTTATTAGGCCCATTTATCTATGATTATGGGTTTATGACCCTACCCTATTATTTATGTCAAATGTTTAGTTTATTTTTATAAGTTTGTTGGTTTTGTTTTAACACATTAATTTGGTTAGCGCTTACATTCATTAGCATATAAAGAATTGATGAAAATGGCCACCAAAATTTTTTTGCTATTATCAATAAAATTTTTTGGTCGATAAATTCTCTAATATTTTACTATTTTTTTACAGGTATTTAACTTAATAAGATTTTGATTCGATCTTAGTTAATCAATTGAACAAAATTTTCATTTCAGTTTTACTATTTTGATTTGATTTTAGTTGATCATGACTGTAATGATGCATGGGTTCATTTAGTTTTATCTTAATTTTATTAATTTGATTTAATTTAACAAGGTTTCTAAGTTCTAATTTAGATTTTATTATTTCCTTGATTTAAAATCAACTACTTTGATTCTAAGACTGATGATTAAATACACTTCGGGCCAGTTATCAATCTCACTGATATCAATGTTTAATCAAGGCCTTTTATTTTTTTATCCAGTGACTTCGTCCTCTACGCAAAGCTTGTAGGAGAGAAGACAATCTTAGGCAAGGCATAAGGCTTAATGGATAGGTGATTGTATTGTGATAGTTGTTGCTGGAACATTGAATGAAATTGCGTGTGAGGCTTCATTTTTTAATTGATTTGGTTTTTGGTGTTAGTTCCAATTGTTGACCTCATTTTTTATTTACTCTCTCTCTTGGCTCACAATCAATTCCATCTAGACCCAAGGCCTTTCCTAGTGTCAGCAAGTGGCTGGATTGAGCTCGAGTCAGCTGGGACTTGGGCTTCACTTGAGCTAAAAATTAAATTAACCGAATGTAAATACCAATCCAATTTTCACTTGAACCAAAATTACAATTAACCTAATTAACATCTAAATATATTTCAATCAATTTAAATTGAAACATAAAATTGAACTAGAATTCATCTTAATTCAAATAAATCTCAAAATTATCGTAAGCTCTCCAAATCATCGTAGTGCTTGGAATTTCATTCTGTAAGCTACACCATGCTATTATTATGTATGGAAAAACATGCAACTAGTTTCACGGTAATCAGATATTATTTTTTATGTAAACTTTTATGTTTCAAGTTTTCATGTATGAAATTTAGTCCTATATAAAAATTTTTTATCGGAGCGTCACTCATTTCTTAAAATGGATTGCAGGAGTGTCATTTAATCTTCATGAGGCTTGGGTTGTAATTAAGAAGTCCCATTAGTGTCTTCATGAAGCAGCCACCAAGATTGCATGTTTTTTAAGAATACCATGCATAGCCTTCAAAGCTTCCCAAAATTGATTCTTTTGATTAGGGAATTTGGTTTCAGCTGAATGATTTGTATCAATGCCCTGATTCATTACAATAACAATTCTATGCCATGCATTCGTTCATTCATTCAACTGCAAATAAGCTTTAGAATTCTGCTGAACTCATTTGTAACTCCAAGGGGATTTCTAATCTACTTCGAATTTCGCAGCTTTTCCGTCAGTTTCTACATTCTGCTTCGAGCTGTTGATCGGTTTACTGCCAATTACAACAGATTCCCTGGATTATTTGACAAGTATGTATGGATGCCATTTTCCATTTATTTTTATTTTTCTGAAAAATAATATTAGCATAATGCTATAACTCTGCAGTGAAATTGAGGAAGATATATCGAGATTGAAGAGCATTGCAGTGGGCGTGCTGAGCGACTCAGGCCTTCATGGTTCCACCCTGTCTGAGGACCTAATCAATGAAATGTGCAGATTTGGAGGTGCTGAAATCCATCCAGTAGCAGCATTCATAGGAGGCGTTGCCTCCCAAGAAGCAATTAAGGCATGCTTCCATATTTTTTCTCATATTCACATTTATCAGTTTGGTTGTTAGATATGTAAATGCCCCTGAAGTTTAATCCTTCGTTTTTGGATTTACAGCTTATTACGAAGCAATTTGTGCCGTTGAATGGGACGCTTGTTTTCAATGGAATTGATCAAAAGTCGCAGGTGCTTTTTGTATAATTGCAGTTGTGATGCTTGATTAGGTAACTGGGATTCTTGCTGTTGGTTCATGCAAGCCTGAAACCTTTTTTTTTTTTTTTTTGTGGGAGAAATTTACAGGCCCATTCAAGAAACGATCTTATTGCATTTTCTTTCATATTTTTGCAGTCTGGAGTCTTATTCATTTATTTATTTAAGAGATTATAGATAAAAAATCTATACATTTCTAGACGAATGCTTATGGGTAGGGCTGTCGAAAAAGCTCGTTGTTCGCAAACAGTTCTTGTTCGGTTCGTCAATGAGTTCGTGTTCGATTCGTTTGATAAGTAAACAAGACGAACGTGAACAAAATTTTTTCGTTCAGTTAGTTAAATGAACCAAACTCGAACAGTGATCCGTTCGTTCGTGTTCGAATTTTTATTATTCGAAATNATTTATTTATTTAAGAGATTATAGATAAAAAATCTATATATTTCTAGACAAATGCTTATGGGTAGGGCTGTCGAAAAAGCTCGTTGTTCGCGAACAGTTCGTGTTCGATTCATTCGATAAGTAAACGAGATGAACGTGAACAAATTTTTTTCGTTCAGTTAGTTAAATGAACCAAATTCGAGCAGTGATCCGTTCGTTCGTGTTCAAATCATTATTGTTCAAAATATANTTGGTTTTGTTTTAACACATTAATTTGGTTAGCGCTTACATTCATTAGCATATAAAGAATTGATGAAAGTGGCCACCAAAATTTTTTTGCTATTATCAATAAAATTTTTTGGTCGATAAATTCTCTATATTTTACTATTTTCTTACAGGTATTTAACTTAATAAGATTTTGATTCGATCTTAGTTAATCAATTGAACAAAATTTTCATTTCAGTTTTACTATTTTGATTTGATTTTAGTTGATCATGACTGTAATGATGCATGGGTTCATTTAGTTTTATCTTAATTTTATTAATTTGATTTGTTTTAACAAGGTTTCTAAGTTCCAATTTAGATTTTATTATTTCCTTGATTTAAAATCAACTACGTTGATTCTAATACTGATGATTAAATACACTTCGGACCAGTTATCAATTTCACTGATATCAATGTTTAATCAAGGCCTTCCATTTTTTTATCTAGTGACTTCGTCCTCTACGCAAAGCTTGTAGGAGAGAAGATAATCTTAGGCAAGGCATAAGGCTTAATGGATAGGTGATTGTATTGTGATAGTTGTTGCTGGAACATTGAATGAAATTGCGTGTGAGGCTTCATTATTTAATTGATTTGGTTTTTGGTGGTAGTTCCAATTGTTGACGTCATTTTTGGTTTACTCTCTCTCTTGTCTCACAATCAATTCCATCTAGACCCATGGCCTTTCCTAGTGTCAGTAAGTGGCTGGATTGAGCTCGAGTCAGCTGGGACTTGGGCTTCGTTTGAGCTTGGGATTCACTTGAGCTAAAAATTAAATTAACCCAATGTAAATACCAATCCAATTTTCACTTGAACCAAAATTACAATTAACCTAATTAACATCTAAATATATTTCAATCAATTTAAATTGAAACATAAAATTGAATTAGAATTCATCTTAATTCAAATAAATCTCAAAATTATCGCAAGCTCTCCAAATCATTGTAGTGCTTGGAATTTCATTCTGTAAGCTACACCATGCTATTATTATGTATGGAAAAACATGCAACTAGTTTAACGGTAATCGGATATTATTTTTACGTAAACTTTTGTATTTCAAGTTTTCATGTATGAAATTTAGTCCTATATAAAAATTTTCTATCGGAGCGTCACTCATTTCTAAAAACGGATTGCAGGAGTGTCATTTAATCTTCATGAGGCTTGCGTTGTAATTAAGAAGTCCCATTAGTGTCTTCATGAAGCAGCCGTCAAGATTGCATGTTTTTTAAGAATACCATGCATAGCCTTCAAAGCTTCCTAAAATTGATTCTTTTGATTAGGGAATTTGGTTTCAGCTGAATGATTTGTATCAATGCANAATATATTAATATACTATATTGGTAATATACTAATATAGATATTATATATTTATATAATATAAGTTATATAAGTAATATAATAAATTATTTATATATTTTAATATTTGGGATGTCAAACTGACTCGTCGTTCGCGAATAGCTCGTGTTCGACTCGTTCGTTAAGAAACAAACATGAATGATTTTACAAACAGTTTCGAACGCGAGCTTATTTGAAACGAATTAAATTTCAAACAAACTGAACATGAACACAAGCTCTGTTTGTTCGTGATCGGTTCGTTTACACCCCTACTTATGGGGCTCTTGAAATTTACAATGATTCATTCAAAGGAAATAAATTGGCATTCAAATATTTTGGTACGTAATGAAAAAGATTTTAAAATTATAAAGACCAAAGGATGAGCAAATATTAATAATTTTCAAATTATTTATAAATAAAAATAGTAGTGAAAGGAAAAGTGATAAATTATGAAAAACATTAAATATGGTTAAAAAAATGTAATCAAAATGCAGTAAAAATTAAAAAAATATGGTTATCAATACTATTTTAGAATATTAAATATAAAAATTAAACATAAATTATTTGGTATAATATCAATCATCAAAATTTAATATTTTATTACTATTTTTTAAAAAATGAATTAAAATTTTAATGATATGCATGTCTAAATTTTTATCATTTTTTTATTATTTTAAATTGAAGGAGTAATGTATGTCAATGGTCAATATGTCNATTAATAATAATAATATATTAATATACTATATTAGTAATATACTAATATATATATATTATATTTATATAATATAAGTTATATAGTTAATATAATAAATTATTTATATATATTAATATTTGGGATGTCAAACTGACTCGTCGTTCACGAACAGCTCGTGTTCGGCTCGTTCGTTAAAAAATGAACACAAACAGTGACTTTACGAATAATTTCAAATACAAGCTTATTTCAAACAAATTAAATTTCAAACGAACCAAACACGAACATTAAATATCGTTCGGTTCGTTTACACGGCTTTGTTTGTTCGTGTTCGGTTCGTTTACACCCCTACTTACAGGGCTCTTGAAATTTGCAATGATTCATTCAATGGAAATAAATTGAGATTCAAATATTTTGATATGTAAAGAAAAAGATTTTAAAATTATAAAGACCAAAGGATGAACAAATATTAATAATTTTCAAATTATTTATAAATAAAAATAGTAGTAAGATGGAAAGTAAAAAATTATAAAAAACATTAAATATGGTAAAAAAATGTAATCAAAATGCAGTAAAAATTAAAAAAATATGGTTATCAATACTATTTTAGAATATGAAATATAAAAATTAAACATAAATCATTTGGTATAATATAAATCATCCAAAATTAATATTTTATTTTATATTTTATTACTATTTTAAAAAAAAATGAATTAAACTTTTAAGGATATGCATGTCTAAATTTTTATCATTTTTTAATTATTTTAAATTGATCGAGTAATGTATGTCAATGGTCAATATGTTAGACATTATATCTATATAGTGAAAGAAATATTGTAGAACATGTTAGAAAGTGATGAGTTGGTGGTCATGTTGCAAATTTCAAGTAAAACTAAATGTAATACAAAAAAAATAAATCTTAGCTATATTTGATTATTGAAGGATAATTTAGAGATTTGTGGATGATTGTTGGAATAATATTTAAAATGTAGACCTAATTCTTTTCTATTTAACCTAATTTTGCTTTTAAATACTTGAATGAGAGATGCAAAACAAAAAGAAATTAGGAGATATCTTGCTATGATATTCTAATTTAGATGTATAATTATTAAGCTAAACAGTAGCCTTAATCCTCGGCAAATGTCGGCAAATATCTTGGAGAGGTCTAAAAAATCATNTGCAAAACAAAAAGAAATTAGGAGATATCTTGCTATGATATTCTAATTTAGATGTATAATTATTAAGCTAAAAAGTAGCCTTAATCCTCGGGCAAATGTAAGCAAATATCTTGGAGATACTGAGGTCTAAAAAATCAGAGGTTTGTCCGACATTTGAAACAATAATTATCGATAGGAAGTGGTAATGCCTGAATATTATTGTTTGACTATCTTTGTTCGATAAATATCACTCATTCACGCTAATTGTCTTCCCCGGATTTTTATCGCTCGTTCAAATTGTTTAAGTGTTCGTCTCACAATTGGATCATCTAATAATCTTTGTTAAATCATTATTAGTTGACTATTATCTTCAAACATTTTTGCCTAATTATTGTCATCTGCCTTTTATCAACCGAACATCTTCATTGTATTGTGTAATTTATAACCATATCTTCTCCAATTGAGATTGATGTGTGCTTGAAAATTCACGGCGGTAGAGTAATGAATTATCGTCATAGTGTTGCTCGATGATTTAGCATATACTTAGATAAAAGAAAACAACTAGCAGAGACAACAATTGTTTTTATGTGTAAAACTTGTAAAGGAAAAAAATCACGGAACTTGACTCAATTGTAAAAATTTATTATAAGTTGATTGTTACAACAACAACTTCTCCCACGAGTGGGAATGGTTAGAAGAACTTTTAAGTTACAATGCCGACGTAGTAATGAACTTGTTGCAAGAAATGAGTAGTGACCAATAGCGATTAGTGGCGGCTGACATGTGATGTTTGACGGTTGTCCGCGGTGGTCAACGTCAGTTGACAGCGGTCGATGATAACAAAAGTGATGTTGGAATTCAGCTCATTCTCAATGTTTCAAGCTCTTTTTTCAGGCTTCAAGCTCTCCTCTAGCCTTAAGCATGACTCTATTTATAAAGTTCTGAGTGCAATTAACACAAAAATATGAATCACTCTGATCGGACGGCTCAGAGGGTTTCTCTCTATTATGCAGAGTTTGATGGACGTTTGAGTGCATTAACGATGTCGGAATTGAGCGACCTTCAGTTCATTGGATTCGTCTCATCGAGATGCTCGATTCGACTATGAACTTGCTGGATTCAACATCTATTTGTCTTTCCAAATGTATCTGGAAACCTTTCGAGCTTGGTTTAATTATTTAATTAAGGCTTCATTTGGTTAAGATTGGATACATGTTGGTAACATTGAGTCTGTCTCGCCGAGCGTGCCAGCATGACTAAAAGTTTGCTGGAATTGAAACTCCATATGATTTTTAATTGAGGTTTAAATATTTCTTACTCAAAATATTAATTTGAAATCTGCTCCATACCTGGAGATCCATGCCAAATGATAAAAAATTATTAGAGTTGTATCACCCGATGAAGAGCATATCTTTTTAGTCTCATTCAAAATAGTGAATCACTTTCATGATTGTTTATATTTTCATAATTTTCCAGCAAGAACTCCATCATTTTCCATAAAATTCCTTTCTAATTGATATGTGGTTTAGGTCATCATGTCAAATTAAAATGTTAATAATCTTTTATTCTATCATCACAAATATTCAAATACACAACATTTAGTTTTTGTTTGAAATTTAAAGAAACATTTTTTTTTTGTAACTAAGATTACATTTTGTTATTTATGTTCTTTGAGGAGCAGGTCGGGGATTTTCCCGNTTCCTTTCTAATTGATATGTGGTTTAGGTCATCATGTCAAATTAAAATGTTAATAATCTTTTATTCTATCATTACAAATATTCAAATACACAACATTTAGTTTTTGTTTTAAATTTAAAGAAACATTTTTTTTTTGTAATTAAGATTACATTTTGTTATTTATGTTCTTTGAGGAGCAGGTCGGGGATTTTCCCCGCCTCGCTATTTCGTGATCACATATATACATCAAGCTAACCCTAATCTCGTTATAGAAGAAAATTTTTTTATAATTCTTGTAGTCGTCGTTACCTACGTTTTTCCTTCACCGTGAAGGCGATCTACCCACCCGATCGGTTTGATCTCCTTATCATACTTTCGATTTATTCCATCTCCCGCTATCTTTATTTGTTTTTTTTTTCGTGTTCCGATTTCGTTCCTTCATCTCTTCTTCGTTTTTAGGGAAGGCAAGAAAAAGTGGGGCATATGGAGAAAAATTCCTTCAAGCTCCAGCATTCTCTGGGTTCGTTTCTCTTCTCATGGAAATCATGAAATTATTATTATTTTTTCTTTGTTTTAATTTTAGGGTTTCACGATCATTACTTTCCTGCTTGTGATATCGGTTAAAGTTGCGATCTTTGGTCTGGGACTTCATTCATTTTTCATATTGAATTTCTCGAAGCTGCACATTTGATGGAATTTAGAATGGGCAAGTTTTATGAGAGCNTTTCCTGTTTGTGATATCGGTTAAAGTTGCGATCTTTGGTCTGGGACTTCATTCATTTTTCATATTGAATTTATCGAAGCTGCACATTTGATGGAATTTAGAATGGGCAAGTTTTATGAGAGAAATTTTGTTGAATGATTAAAATGCCGATTTCTGTTGATTGATTCCATATTATCTCTTGTTTTGGTGGTTCTATTTTGATATTTTGACATTCCTCCTTTATGAATCTGGTCATCTAACATCTCCTATTTATATTTCTTGACTGGAATTGCCTTTTGTAAACCCTAAAAATATTGAAGCCATTGAGCTGGTGCTAAGTAGGGGTGTAAACGAGCCGAACACAAGCCAGTCATGCTCAGCTCGTGTTCGGCTCGTTTATATTTCGAGCTCAAAAGGCGATGAGTCGAACACGAGCTGTTCACGAACAAAAAGTTGTTTTGACAACCCTAATCACATAGCCATAAGACGTTAAGAGTTTGAACAAGATTTAAAAATTATTATTTATATTAAAACGTCATTTGAATCTAATTTAATAATTTTTATTCTATTTTCTTAATTAATATTTTAATTTATTATAAATCTTTGTAGCCTTGTAGTCAATTAAATTTTTTTTAAAATACTACTCATGTATGTATATATATATACATATAAACTTGATGAGTAGTATTTCGAGCCAAAACGAGCCTCACACGAACGAACACATCTTTGATCGTGTTCAATTCGAAGTTAACAAGCCGAACACGAGCTGTTCGCGAACAACGAGCCGTTTTGACAGCCCTAGTGCTATGGTTCAAATGTACATATGGAATAACAATATCGCTATTGTTGAATCGATTAAATATTAAGTGTTTATCTGATTTTGCATTATTCATTTGTCTCTAACAATATACGTACTCCAGTAATCACAAATTTCAAATATCTCTGTTTAAATTAGTCTTTAAAATTAATAAAAATTAGTAATTTATATCTGATTTAGGAGAACTTACATGTATACCACAGATTTCTAATAAATCTGCATATCTAATNAATTAATATTTTAATTGATTATAAATCTTTGTAGCCTTGTAGTCAATTAAATTTTTTTAAAATACTACTCATGTATATATATATATATATAAACTTGATGAGTAGTATTTCGAGCCAAAACGAGCCTAACACGAACGAGCACATCTTTGATCGTGTTTAGTTCGAAGTTAACGAGCCGAACACGAGCTTCTTAACGAGCAGAACACGAGTTGTTCGCGAACAACGAGCTGTTTTGACAGCCCTAGTGCTAAGGTTCAAATGTACATATGGAATAACAATATCGCTATTGTTGAATCGATTAAATATTTAGTGTTCATCTGATTTTGCATTATTCATTTGTCTCTAACAATATACGTACTCCAGTAATCACAAATTTCAAATATCTCTATTTAAATTAGTCTTTAAAATTAATAAAAATTAGTAATTTATATCTGATTTAGGAGAATTTACATGTATACCACAGTTTCTAATAAATCTGCATATCTAATACTTGCAATTTTAGAACATTCAACTCTTTAAATCACATAAATAATACACTAATGTTGACTTGTTTAAGGTGAAATGTACCTTTTTGTGAATACCTTTGATGAGATTTCGACGCTAGGATGTTATTTAATTAAATACCAAATTTTTTGTGTTAGATTNAGAACATTCAACTCTTTAAATCACATAAATAATACACTAATGTTGACTTGTTTAAGGTGAAATGTACCTTTTCGTGAATACCTTTGATGAGATTTCGACGCTAGGATGTTATTTAATTAAATACCAAATTTTTGGTGTTAGATAGATATGTTAACAGATAAGGGTTCCATGGCATGTATATAAATCCCTCTTTTGATTTAATACCTAATGGTGCTTTAAAATATTAAAAATTAAAAAAAAATTATCAAAACTAAAATCAAACTTGAAGGCCAAAACTATCTAAACTAGTAAAAATTAAAAATGTATCTCTTATGATAAATTGAATCCTTAATCAAAACCGAGATTTTTTTGCTTTAAACTCATTTAGAATTTTACTTTTTAAAGTGAAATTAATTACTTTGACTCATTTACTCTTGTAAGCACACTCACATATGTGTTCAAGTGTGTAAGTGTGCGCGTGTGTGATGTGCGTCACGTGCATANTGCTTTAAACTCATTTAGAATTTTACTTTTTAAAGTGAAATTAATTACTTTGACTCATTTACTCTTGTAAGCGCACTCACATATGTGTCCAAGTGTGTAAGTGTGTAAGTGTGTGCGTATCACGTGCATGGCTACAAATGCAATAAATACATACATATAATGCATGCCTATTACAAATATGAATATAGAAATAGAAATAAGATTGATAAATGATAGGTAAAATAAAAATTTGTTATGTGAGAACGGATACAATCAACATAGTCATATTGTATCTACTTCTATGCATAGCATCCACGCCTTAATATGACTATTATTAATAGAGTTAGCACTTCTACTTTGATTTTGGAATTTATCAATTTCGATCTTATAAACATAAGCCTTGCCGATTCATATATCCTCTTTTTATCATTTCATGATCATAGTTTTTGCTTTATTGTCATGATCTTCAGAAGCTGATATTTTATTTTTTTTTCAATTTGATATTTAGAAAGCAGGCAGGAAGAGGCTATCCGGATCCGGGAGAAGTATCCTGATAGAGTTCCTGTAGGTTTGTCTTAATTTTCTTCTTTCTTTGTTGTATTATTAATTGCTTGTTCTGATGAATATCATCATGCTATATAGGTGATCATGGAGAAAGCTGAGAGGAGCAACATACCAGAAATTGAAAAGAAGAAGTGTGTATCTTATTTTATAATATTTTGCAGATATACAGCATTTTTTTTTTGGATTGCAATTTGATTCTTGGCTTTCTACATTATGCTCGGTTGTATTTCTTATTTGCAAATATCATGCTGAAGTCATAGTGGTTGTGATAATTTTGTTCATCATGCCTCTCTAATCCATTTTTTTATGCTTTTTTTTCTTATCCTCAGGACTTTTTTTCCCCTGATTTTTTCATTTTGTTCTTTTAAGAAAATATAAATGAAAATTTAAATACATACTACACAATTCGTATGTATTTACATATCTTAAACCCAAAATTTGATATTTATACTTATAACACCTTGGTTTCATAAATTCATGCATGAAAATCTGCATTTCACTTTTAAAAGTATATGAATGATGGTATTTTTTTATGTGATGTCAACGNTGTCATAAATTCATGCATGAAAATGTGCATTTCACTTTTAAAAGGATATTAATGGTGGTATTTTTTTATGTGGTGTCAAAGATTTGAGTGGTGTGCATGTAAATATGAATGTTTAGGTGTTAGATATGTAAGTACATAAGAATTTTGAGGTATGAATGTAAATGACCCAAATATGAATTGGGCCAAACCCTGCTAGATTGCCTTGTTGCAAGGTATTAGCTCTATACAGCCAATATAGGTTCAAGTCTTAGCAAAGTTATTTGGACTTGGAACGAACTATACCATAATATAAATAAAATATTCTTAATGGTGTACATTGTGCTTGGTGAACTTTTGAGCATACATTTAACATGACTATAGTTATGACAAGGTTACTTTATTTATTGCCTGTGCGTTGGTGCACACTTTTTATGACTAAATTATACCACAGAAATTTAATTTTAAGCCTCAATTTAACCTTTTATTTGTATAAACTTTGAACCTTTTATTCCTTTTTCTTTTCTATCAATAGNCTAGATTGCCTTGTTGCAAGGTATTAGCTCTATACAGCCAATATAGGTTCAAGTCTTAGCAAAGTTATTTGGGCTTGGAACGAACCATACCATAATATAAATAAAATATTCTTAATGGTGTACATTGTGCTTGGCGGACTTTTGAAAATACATTTAACATGACTATAGTTTTGACAAAGTTACTTTATTTATTGCCGTGTGCGTTGGTGCACACTTTTTATGACTAAATTATAGCACAAAAATTTAATTTTAAGCCTCAATTTAACCTTTTATTTGTATAAACTCTGAACCTTTTATTCCTTTTTCTTTTCTATCAATAGTGTTGATTTGATAGGGAGCTTCTCTTTAGTTGAACACAACACATTTATTCTTATGTATATTTTTTAGATTTTTTTTTTCATATTTCGAACATAACACAACATGCATGGATTATGTATTTATATATAATCAGTTAGGAATTGTTTTTGTAATGCTTAGGATTTATTTTGATAACGAATGGATGAATTCTACCTTATGGTCGTACTTCAAAAGCATCAAATACTGTAATAAAAATTTCATCTTTTTTATGTTAATATTTGCAAATTGGTTCCATCAGGTATCTTGTCCCTGCTGATATAACCCTTGGACAGTTTGCCTACATCATTCGAACGAGGATCAAGCTTAGTGCTGAGAAGGCCATATTCATCTTTGTAAAGAACACTTTACCGTCCACAGGTGAGAAAGTAATTATGGTTTAAGAAAAAAGTTTTCTTTGCATCACTTTCTCTCATCAATTATTTCTTGGTGTTAATGAAAAACACAAATAATTTTTCAGGTCAAATAGTTCAGCAAAATTATGTAAATTTTCAAGATCAGTTTATTACACGCTTAATTTAATAATTAATTATTTTGCAGCTGCGATAATGTCTGCAATTTATGAGGAGAATAAAGATGAAGATGGTTTTCTTTACATGGCTTACAGTGGAGAGAACACGTTTGGGTCCTTCTAAATCTTGGAGGAACGAACTTAAGTCTCTGTAAATGCCATTGATCCAAAAAAGAGCATGGTGTACATTCTTTTCCCAGTTCATATACTTCCGCAGTCTATTGCTACTACTTATTTGCTTTTTGTGACCGTTGATTAGTCTCAACATTCTGGATATTTTAATTTTGCTGTTCTTGCTTTAAGTTCTCTTTTATTTTATTTTATTTTATTTTATTGTTTCTTGATTATATATATGAGGTTCTTTACTTTTCTGCTACCAGGGCATGTTTATGCACATGGGAATGAAGAATCCAGCAGTAATTTTTCCCCATTTTGGGCATGTTAGTATCTATTTTTTTATATAAGTAATCATGTGTTATCATGATTTGGTGCCTTGGGTATCTATGTTGGAAACTATATGAATAATTTATTAATATCTTGTATGCTATTTCAATTTTGTTAAACCTTTTTTTTTTTTTTTTGCTTTTCCATGTTCAAGCATTGCTTCTGTCATACTAGATTGTCCTTTGAGATTTTTCTGTTAGTCTTGTGATCATTTTAGGTGTGTTTGAGGTAACTTGTATTTATTCAGATAAGCAGCTTATCTTGAAATGCGGTCTGCGGGGTTCGACCCACGGCTTGCGTTTAGTGTAAAAATACAACCGCATTTTCGAATAAGCTGCTGGAACGTGCTTTTCAAACGATGAGATGGTGTTTTGAAAATATCGCCCGTACTTATCAGCTGCCTCATTTTCTCCCAAATTTTGTGGCTGCTAATTTTTCATTTTTTNCCTTTTTTTTTTTTTTTTTTTTTTTTTTTTGCTTTTCCATGTTCAAGCATTGGTCTTCTGTTATACTAGATTGTCCTTTGAAATTTTTCTGTTAGTGTTATGATCATTTTAGGTGTGTTTGAGGTAGCTTGTGTTTATTCAGATAAGTAACTTATCTTGAAATGCGGCCCGCGGGGTTCGACCCACGGCTTGCGTTTAGTGTAAAAATACAACCGCATTTTCGAATAAGCTACTGGATGTGTTTTTCAAACGATAAGATGGTATTTTGAAAATATCGCCCGTACTTATAAGCTGCCTCATTTTCTCCCAAATTTTGTGGCTGCTAATTTTTCATTTTTTTTAATTGATTCGTGGCTTAAAATTTCTATTAAAAATATTTTTTTCTCGAGGAAAAAAAAAAAAAGGTTAAAACTAAAGGATTTGCATGGTGGAAAGGTGCACTTAATTTTTCCCTGCATCATTTATGGCGAGTGCTTTAACTTGTAACGAAGCAGCCCTCAATTATAATTAGAGGCATTAAATGCAAGGTTGTTATGCAACTCTTTATGCCCATGTTTTTTTTATAATTTTTTATTTAAGGGAGAAGTGAGGGCACGTGCTGACAAATTCATTGAAATTACTCAAAAGTTACACATTTCAAAATAGCAAAACCATCCAAAAACCCAGAACGAAATAAAAAGATGAAAAGAGATTGAAATAAGATTAAAATGAAGAACGAAAAAGTGAAAGGCGTATAAAGAAAAGCAATTGTCCGNTGAGGGCACGTGCTGACAAATTCATTGAAATTACTCAAAAGTTACACATTTCAAAATAGCAAAACCATCCAAGAACCCAGAACGAAATAAAAAGATGAAAAGAGATTGAAATAAGATTAAAATGAAAAAGAAAAAGTGAAAGGCTTATAAAGAAAAACAATTGTCCAAGCATATGCTTATATCATAGCAATAGAGATACCCGAGCCGTCCATCAATGTGTAGTATCTCTAAGCAGTCCAACGTGAGCAAGAGTGCATGAAGTAAAAGCATGATTCGATCCATTAACAAACACCATAGAATGCTAGCAAGTCGTCCAAAATATCTTCAAAATAACCATTCCAACATGACCTGTTAAGCAGTGTCTCTCCCAACATAGAAAACAAAAAATAGTGGGTCGCCACAATGGAATAAACAGTTCGGGGGCACTAATATAGCAACTTATATAAGAAAACGATTTCTAATGCTTTCGGGAATGTCATTCTTATATTTTCATCTTCGACTTTTTTCCTTAACAAGAAGTTTAATTTTGTGAATCATAGTCTCCTTTGATGCAGATCAATTCGTAAAGATTTTGAAGCTTCTTTCTCACCAAATGTAATGCTATGTAATGTGAATAATAAGCTGGAAAAATTTCCCTGACGACTAAGAAGGAATGTTATCATCATGTAGTAGGACCAGGGCGGCTGATCGAGCCCCGTGAATCAGGTGATCGAGACGGACGGCCAATCAGACTTAAAACGGGTGATCAAACCAGTGTGGTTTATCGAACCCAAGAGATCGGCCGGTTGAACTCAGGAAATGGGTCGTTCGGGGTGGGATGGTCGATCAGACCCAAAGTGAGTGATCAAACAAATGCAGTCATTCAAACCCAAATGATCGATCGATTAGGCCGGGTGGACGATCAAGCCCGGAAAATGGGTCGATCGGCCTAGGACGGCCAATCAGACACAGAGTGGGTGATCATCCCAGTGTGGTCAATCAAACCCAAAAGATGAGGTGATCGGGTTGAGATGACCAATCAAGCATGGGAAATGAGTTGATCAGGTCGAGATGATCGATCAGACCCAAAGTGAGTGATTGAACCAGTGCGGTCGATCAAACCCAAGTGATCAAGCGATCGGCTGGGACCGTCAATCGGACCTAAAGCGAGTGATCGAACTGGTAGGGTATATCATACCCAAAAGATCAGGCGATCGGGCCGGGACAGTCGGTCGAGCCCAAAATGGTCGGTCGATCGTACCAGTACGACCTATCAAATAAAAGTGACTACGTGGACAAGCATACTAAATGTAACCATGCCACAAATGATCATGCAACTCAAAATGCTTGCCATCACGTCGAACTCATTCTATCAATCTCACATGGGATCTAAGGTTTAGCTTTTAGATATGCGACATGGCCGCCTCTGACTTTGTCAAGGAATGTGAAGAACTCTATATCCTTTCTCGTAGAAGAAGTCCACCATTTGTAGGGAATGCTAGCTACAAAGCTTTTTTAGTCCTACAACCCCTCCACGATCTTGTAGAATGGGGTAGTCACAAAGCTTTTCCCATTCTTCAAGATCCAATTATTCTGANAAAATAACCATTCCAACATGACCTGTTAAGCAGTGTCTCTCCCAACATAGAAAACAAAAAATAAAGTGGGTCGCCAAAAGAGATGTAAGGCAAAAACTTTATCGGTGGAATAAACAGTTCGGGGGCACTAATATAGCAACTTATATAAGAAAACGATTTCTAATGCTTTCGGGAATGTCATTCTTATATTTTCATCTTCGACTTTTTTCCTTAACAAGAAGTTTAATTTTGTGAATCATAGTCTCCTTTGATGCAGACCAATTCGTAAAGATTTTGAAGCTTCTTTCTAACCAAATGTAATGCTATGTAATGTGAATAATAAGCTGGAAAAATTTCCCTGACGGCTAAGAAGGAATGTTATCATCATGTAATAGGACTAGGGCGGCTGATCGAGCCCCGTGAATCAGGTGATCGAGACGGACGACCAATCAGACTTAAAACGGGTGATCAAACCAGTGTGGTTTATCGAACCCAAGAGATCGGCCGGTTGAACTCAGGAAATGGGTCGTTCGGGGTGGGATGGTCGGTCGATCGTACCAGTACGACCTATCAAATAGAAGTGACTACGTGGACAAGCATACTAAATGTAACCATGCCACAAATGATCATGCAACTCAAAATGCTTGCCATCACGTCGAACTCATTCTATCAATCTCACATGGGATCTAAGGTTTAGCTTTTAGATATGCGACATGGCCGCCTCTGACTTTGTCAAGGAATGTGAAGAACTCCATCTCCTTTCTCGTAGAAGAAGTCCATCACCATTTGTAGGGAATGCTAGCTACAAAGCTTTTTTAGTCCTACAACCCTCCACGATCTTGTAGAATGGGGTAGTCACAAAACTTTTCCCATTCTTCAAGATCCAATTATTCTGTCCCCTCCAAGGAAGGTTAAAAGCGCTAAAGCCATGGGAAATTGAGATTCCGACCGGCTTAGGTTGGGGCTAAGGCTTGCAATGAAACACTCTTGGCTTTGTTATGGCCTTGATCACAAATGTAAAGTCTAAACCCAAGGCTTTCTGACATAATTGACCAATCAATAGGCTTATGANGGGCTAAGGCTTGCAATGAAACACTCTTGGCTTTGTTAGGGCCTTGATCACAAATGTAAAGTCTAAACCCAAGGCTTTCTGACATAATTGACCAATCAATACGCTTATGTCCATGTTGATCAAAGTTGATCGGCCAACTTGCCTACTGTGGGCGACCAAACCCATGAAGACACCACAAAGCTGTCTAATCAAAATGCATACGGCTGGGCCGATGGGTATCGTTAGGCCCATTAGACCGTCTGATAACGATCGATCGATTCAGTCGGATGATACCTTGTGGCCGATCAAACCTGCGTCATGTGGGCGACCAAATCCACAAACATCTAGTAAAATCTATTCCTAGGGCTCACTAAGAAAGAAAATGCAACATGTTTTAGGGAATCTCACCGTTGCGAAGGTTGAGGACGTGTTCTCTTTGCTTGCCCTCACTTTGACATTGCTCCGGCGATGCTTAGAAAAAGCTCTGATGAGGTATTAAGCTTCACTTCTTAATCATGAGATGAAGAAGATCTCCATCCTATCGAAGTTTCGAACTCTAGCGAGGTTTTCGGTGATGTTCCTCCATAGAAACTGGGCTTAATCTCTTCTAGACTTGACCTCCAGAAAGTTAGCCGGAGAAGAAGAAGATGGTCAGAGGAGAAGAAGAAGTTGAAGAATCACACTCTCCCTTGAGCTTCTCCTTTAGTAGTATGAAGAGTCCTCCTCCTTTGATCTCGTTGCTCCAAGCTTCAAGGGAACTCCAAGAAGTTGAAGAGGAAGCTCTCACACTCTCCAACTGCTCTCCAAGATAACTCTCCTTCAACCCCAAAAATTTAATGAAGTGGAATGNGATCGATCGATTCAGTCGGATGATACCTTGTGGCCGATCAAACCTGCGTCATGTGGGCGACCAAATCCACAAGCATCTAGTAAAATCTATTCCTAGGGCTCACTAAGAAAGAAAATGCAACAGGTTTTAGGGAATCTCACCGTTGCGAAGGTTGAGGACGTGTTCTCTTTGCTTGCCCTCACTTTGACATTGCTCTGGCGATGCTTCGACAAAGCTCTGAGAGGTATTGAGCTTCACTTCTTCATCACGGGATGAAGAAGATCTCCCCTAGAAAGGGGTTTCGAGGAGTTCCTATCAAAGATTCGAACTCTAGCGAGGTTTTCGGTGATGTTCCTCCATAGAAGCTAGGATTAATCTCTTCTAGACTTGACCTCCAGAAAGTTAGCCGGAGAAGAAGAAGATTGTCAGAGGAGAAGAAGAAGTTGAAGAATCACACTCTCCCTTGAGCTTCTCCTTTAGTAGTATGAGAGTCCTCCTCCTTTGATCTCGTTGCTCCAAGCTTCAAGGGAACTCCAAGAAGTTGAGGAGGAAGCTCTCACACTCTCCAAATGCTCTCCAAGATAACTCTCCTTCAACCCCAAAAATTGAATGAAGTGGAGTCAGGAAGAAATGAGGATCTCCTTGGTTAAAGCCAGCTCACCTAAGAAAGTCCCCAAATTGCCCCTTGTTACTGCCCAAAAATGGCATGTTCTACCCTCCTAGAACCATAAAAAAGGGGACCAAAAGTCTCCTCCATCAATTTTTGATCCTCCTCATGCACCTCTCACTATATCCAAGGCATACCTGCACTTTTGGCTGTCTAGAGAGGTGTCTCGGGTGAGAAAACTGAGAAAAAGCAGAGCCGAAAAGGCGTCGTGACCCTGGCGCTGGAACGCTGGGGCCTGGCGCCTAGGCACTTGAGCCTAGCCCCGGGTTTCCCAGGGCTTTGTTTCAAGCTATTTCGAAGTAGATTCTGGCTCCTAGGCGTCCTAAATTGGCACATAGACACTGGGCCTAGCATCTGGATAATGTTAGCTCAATTTTAAAACTCGTAGGGGCTATTTTGGGCGCCTAGGCGTCTGGGGTGGGCTCCTAGGCGCTGATGTAGCCCTGAAAATGTTATTTTTTTTAGAAAACATTTGCGAAGAGTTTCCTTCATTAGTGAGCTCTGAGAGAACACATATGCGTAAATTATGATCATCCAACTTCAAAATTGAGTATTTCACTCGTCCATTGATCGAAGAATCTATCATCAAATGGCGGACTGGACTACAACACGGGTAAGGTGTTTCCAACTCTAAGTTTCCCGTAGCGCACATTGGAGGGCTCCGTGACTTCCCTTGACCCCGAGGAGGCTCCGAACGGGCACGAGGGAGCTCTAAACACTAGAATGAACATCTAACACGTCTAATGCCCTTGTTTAGTCTATCCAATGATGAATTATCTCAGGTAAGGCCGAACCGTCGCAGATGGGCATCTTGAGCTATGAGATGTTATGATGGGTTCCTTTATCCACAGGGGACTCCATATGGATATCACATGGTCTCAAAATTTCTGGAACGAACACCAATCAAGTCTCATGTCTTGAATAAGCCTGTCGAACGGTGGATTCTCCCACGAAAGGTCGATTCATCGTTAACCCTAACTTTATGCCCCGAACACGCATCAGGGAGTCTCAGATGAGTATAGTGAGCTGTGGGATGTTATGAATGAACAATAAATCATCCCTAATCAGCCAGGTGGACACCTCACACTTGTGACATTGATAATTAATGCCAACAATTTTTATAATAAAAATTTATAGGAACTTATTTAAAATATGAAGGAAGTCATCAAATTAAAATTCATGATATAATAAATAAAATATATATTATTTATCAAGATATTGAAGACGAAGTTGTAATAGATTTCTTACAATTATCTGTCCATGATTACAAGGCATCTCTCTTCAATGAAATCGCATAAAATAATTAACAGAGGCATTCACATTTATACCAACCAATTCATATGTATTTACACATAAGTATCAAAATAACAAAATCCAGAGGTTATAAAAATGTGAAACTATTTACTAAACTCTTTTATTATGGGGTCTCCAATATCACCTAAATATTACATATCTAACATCAAACCTTTGCATTTTTACATTTATCACCTAAATCTTCATATCACATTAAAAAAAAACCACCATTTTAACTTTCAGAAAAGTAAAATATACCTTTTCATGCATAGCTAAGATGATATGGACTTANGATCGATTCAGTCGGATGATACCTTGTGGCCGATCAAACCTGCGTCATGTGGGCGACCAAATCCACAAGCATCTAGTAAAATCTATTCCTAGGGCTCACTAAGAAAGAAAATGCAACAGGTTTTAGGGAATCTCACCGTTGCGAAGGTTGAGGACGTGTTCTCTTTGCTTGCCCTCACTTTGACATTGCTCTGGCGATGCTTCGACAAAGCTCTGAGAGGTATTGAGCTTCACTTCTTCATCACGGGATGAAGAAGATCTCCCCTAGAAAGGGGTTTCGAGGAGTTCCTATCAAAGATTCGAACTCTAGCGAGGTTTTCGGTGATGT
Source organism: Phalaenopsis hybrid cultivar (assembly GCA_002079205.1). Lineage (NCBI taxonomy): Eukaryota > Viridiplantae > Streptophyta > Magnoliopsida > Asparagales > Orchidaceae > Phalaenopsis > Phalaenopsis hybrid cultivar. The sequence goes on along the minus strand of JXCR01053846.1, from coordinate 103,908 downwards.
TCCTCCATAGAAGCTAGGATTAATCTCTTCTAGACTTGACCTCCAGAAAGTTAGCCGGAGAAGAAGAAGATTGTCAGAGGAGAAGAAGAAGTTGAAGAATCACACTCTCCCTTGAGCTTCTCCTTTAGTAGTATGAGAGTCCTCCTCCTTTGATCTCGTTGCTCCAAGCTTCAAGGGAACTCCAAGAAGTTGAGGAGGAAGCTCTCACACTCTCCAAATGCTCTCCAAGATAACTCTCCTTCAACCCCAAAAATTGAATGAAGTGGAGTCAGGAAGAAATGAGGATCTCCTTGGTTAAAGCCAGCTCACCTAAGAAAGTCCCCAAATTGCCCCTTGTTACTGCCCAAAAATGGCATGTTCTACCCTCCTAGAACCATAAAAAAGGGGACCAAAAGTCTCCTCCATCAATTTTTGATCCTCCTCATGCACCTCTCACTATATCCAAAGCATACTTGCACTTTTGGCTGCCTAGAGAGGTGTCTTGGGTGAGAAAACTGAGAAAAAACGGAGCAAAAAAGGCGTCGTGACCCTGGCGCTGGAACGCTGGGGCCTGGCACCTAGGCACTTGAGCCTAGCCCCGGTTTTCCCAGGGCTTTGTTTCAAGCTATTTCGGAGCAGATTCTGGCTCCTAGGCGCCCTAAATTGGTGCATAGACACTGGGCCTAGCATCATGATAATGTTAGCTCTATTTTAAACCTCATAGGAGCTATTTTGGGGGCCTAGGCGTCTGGGGTGGGCTCCTAGGCGCCGATGTAGCCCTGAAAATGTTATTTTTTTAGAAAACGTCTGCGAAGAGTTTCCTTGATTAGTGAGCTCTGAAAGAACACATATGCGTAAATTATGATCATCTAACTTCAAAATTGAGTATTTCGCTCGTCCATTGATCGAAGAATCTATCACCAAAGGGCGGACTGGACTACAACGCGGGTAAGGTGTTCCCAACTCTAATTTTCCCGTAGCGCACATTCGAGGGCTCTGTGACTTCCCTTGACCCTGAGGAGGCTCCGAACGGGCACGAGGGAGCTCTAAACACTAGAATGAACATCTAACACGTCTAATGCCCTGGTTTAGTCTATCCAATGATGAATTATCTCAGGTAAGGCCGAACCGTCGCAGATGGGCATCTTGAGCTATGAGATGTTATGATGGGTTCCTTATGGATATCACATGGTCTCAAAATTTCTGGAACGAACACCAATCAAGTCTCATGTCTTGAAAAGCCTGTCGAACGGTGGATTCTCCCACGTAAGGTTGATTCATCGTTAACCCTAACTTTATGCCCCGAACACGCATCAAGGAGTCTCAGATGAGTATCGTGAGTTGTGGGATGTTATGAATGAACAATAAATCATCCCTAATCAGCCAGGTGGACACCTCACACGTGTGACATTGAAAATTAATGCCAATAATTTTTATAATAAAAATTATAGGAACTTATTTAAAATATGAAGTCATCAAATTAAAATTCATGATATAATAAATAAAATATATATTATTTATCAAGATATTGAAGACGAAGTTGTAATAGATTTCTTACAATTATCTGTCCATGATTACAAGGCATCTCTCTTCAATGAAATCGCATAAAATAATTAACAGAGGCATTCACATTTATACCAACCAATTCATATGTATTTACACATAAGTATCAAAATAACAAAATCCAGAGGTTATAAAAATGTGAAACTATTTACTAAACTCTTTTATTATGGGGTCTCCAATATCACCTAAATATTACATATCTAACATCAAACCTTTGCATTTTTACATTTATCACCTAAATCCTTATATCACATTAAAAAAAAACCACCATTTTAACTTTCAGAAAAGTAAAATATACCTTTTTCATGCATAGCTAAGGTGATATGGACTTAAAAATTGAAGGGAGTTAGATATGTGAATAGATAGGAATTGAGTGGTATGTATATAAATCCGCCTAACATAATACTAACGAGGGACAAGAGCCACAACATATAATAAGAAAACTACAAATTACAATAAAAAATTTCAAGTTAAGAACAAAAACTTAAATCAATCAACATATTTTAAAATTATTATCTCAATTTAACCATAGCATTGCCACAAATAACATTTCATTTCTTATAAAGTAAAACATACGCATTTACAAAGAAAAGCCAAACACGCTTGATTCAGATCATAGCTTCTTCAATGGGCATCATTAACCTGTCTCCCCTCTCCTTTAGCAGAAACTGGAGGAGGTTCAAAGTTTCTGAAAACCCTGAAAGCAGAGATCAAAGAAAGACAAATGAAGCAGAGGAGAGCAAGAAAATGGAGAACCAGTGAGGCTCTTCCTTTGCTGCAGAAGTTCCCGAAGTAGCTGCACACCTCACTCCATGACACCTCTCTGTCTCCCTCATGAGCCAGATAGAGAAGCTCTGCTGCTGATGAGCTTGATGTCACCATTAGATAAGCTAAAAGCTGAGAAATTTATGCCAGAAGTTTTGTTAGAAGAGGATGCAATATCCAGATAGAGAACTATCTGCATGTTAGGAATTCAATTCTTCCTTTAATTTAAATCCGAGCAATTAATTTGCTAAATGAGTTGTGTTTATATTGTTCATCAAATTTCTTTGGAAAACAGGTTTTATTGGTCAATATTATCAACCAAGTAGACTTTTGCAAATTTTCAAGTTTTAAGATTTAAATAAAGGAGGAGAATGGGCATAGTGAGAAGGGGTGAATCCCTTAAAAGCCAAACTTCTTAGGATTTACTAAATGTAGGATTTTTTCTAAAACAAGAGTGAAATAAGATTTAAGATGCCAGTAAAATTTATAATATTAATCTAAAATCTGGTTAAAAACTAGCTAAATTTAACAACCAATAGCACCTACAACCTACATGGGAGTGAAGAATACTCTCAGATCAAAATTTGAGATGATAACAACATTATGCATACTGAACCCTAATATACAATCAGCTCTAAAAATTAAGCCAATGAACAAGATTCAAACTAATATAGTAGTAAATAAACACATTTTATTTTTAATTTAGAGTTATTCCCAACATTTTTTAGAATCATAACAAATTTGTTTGGTAAAGACAGAGCAAGAACATTTAGAGGAAGACCATTAAGTATTTGATAGAACCTGATCTAGAAGAAAGAAACCCCATGTAGATGAAGTTTTGTCTTCTCTAAGGCTCATCAATAGGGTTGCTGAGATTAGAGCATAGGGGGCAGAGATGCAGTTCACTGAGAACAAGAACCTGCACAAAAGCCCATCACAGAGAGAGAGAGAGAGAGAGAGGGAAAGAGGGAGAGAGAGAGAGGTTCTTACTTGAAGCCAGAGATATTGGTGAACACAACCTTGCCATACAGATCAGTTGAATCCTTGGTCTCCACCACCGTGAATGCTGATGCAATGGTGAGGGGAAGTACAGAGAGTCTGAGAAAGATTTCAAGAAATCTGAGATTACGACTCAAGTCCTTCATCTCTCGAAAGGTCATGGAAGAGTGAGGAAAGAAGGGGGAAGAGCTAGAGAAAGAAAGGAAGTTGTGAGGGGAAGAGATAGAGAGAGACGCTGAGGAAGGATGGCATGAATATGATGGCACATATACAAACCTGAAAGTGTGGTGGGNAGAGTGAGGAAAGAAGGGGGAAGAGCTAGAGAAAGAAAGGAAGTTGTGAGGGGAAGAGATAGAGAGAGACGCCGAGGAAGGATGGCATGAATATGATGGCACATATACAAACCTGAAAGTTTGTGGCTGAAAGGCCATTAGGGAGACTGCCAGCCAAGTCCCTCTTGGAAGCTGCACTTTCTTTTTAAAATGTAATTGTTACTTCAAAATATAAACTTTCACATCACATAATTCTTATATACTTAATTATCTAAATTTTAATATTTATTCATATAATATCTTAATAATATAATCATCTTAAAATATATACAAAAAATAATCTCATTTAAAAAAAATTAGCTTTAATAATTTTTTGATGAGATAGATATTAAAGATTTAAATCATATATATATATATATATATCCCTTTTAATGCTTTTATGAATTTTATAATTATATTTTTAAATAATTAAATAATAATTTTAATAGTTGTTACATATTAATTAATCTTAATAAAGATAGAGAGAAGAGAGATTTGATTTTGGCTGTATTAGTTGTCTTTTGACCGTTCAAAGCTTATTTCCTGCAAAATTCAATGGTGGATATTTAATAATTTAGCTATTTTATGCTAATTATTTTATTGCTATTGAATTTATATTATTGATTTTGAGAAAATATGTTCAATTAAATCTTAAATATTTAAAATACAGAATCGTGGATCTAATGGTAATTGCACATCGGTTATGATACCTCCTTTCGATTNTATTAGTTGTCTTTTGACCGTTCAAAGCTTATTTCCTGCAAAATTCAATGGTGGATATTTAATAATTTAGCTCTTTTATGCTAATTATTTTATTGATATTGAATTTATATTATTGATTTTGAGAAAATATGTTCAATTAAATCTCAAATATTTAAAATACAGAATCGTGGATCGAATGGTAATTGCACATCAGTTATGATATCTCCTTTAGATTCCGTGCCTCAAAATTCCATGCTACCGATGCGACGAGCATTGTAATTTCAATTTTGCCCTTACTTCCCTACTCGGAGAAGAGATTAATTATGCCCGTACTTCGCTGCACACTAAAAAATGTTGCGTCCACCAAACATTTAGCTAAATGATCTGCACAACTCAGTAGAATTATTGAGTGTCTATATTCAGTGCATCAGAGCCACATCTGCTTAAGCTGAAAGTTTGCATTTCTGCAACATTTGTAAATTGCACAACTATCCACTAGAAAATACACACCAATGATGTATGAAGCTTTGACATCCCCTCCGAACTCATTAAAGCCTTGTCTTCTCCACAATGCATGATTGCAGAATGCCAAACTAATCAGAATTATATTGATTTCAACTAAATTTTACAAAATATAAGTAGCTCATCAAAGCATAGGTGAAGAATGTGGGAGGGAGGCAAGCAGCCTCTCCCTCTCCTTTATATCTTCACCATTTTTTTTTCCATATAATCTAAAAAAAGAAAATAATAATAATAACAATAGTCGAAGAAGCCCTCTTCTTCCACAATGCACTAAGAAACTGTGTTCCTATCATCTAACGAGCCACGAATACATCAGAAAACCGCATTCCATATCACATTTTCGCCTTCACCGCATCGTTGATGGACCTCTTTAATCCTTTCAACTGACTTGCAGATGCCGCTGCAGCTCCAGTCGAAGGAGGCGATGCACAGGTTTCCGGCCTGTGCTTTCCATTCACAGTCTGCAAATGATCACGATTGAATGTTTTGATTAATTAATTCAAGGAAAAAAAGAGATTGTTTGGTATTTGAATTCTTGATTGTGAGCTTTCTATAAACGATTGCTAACTTAATAATAAGAATATGCATTACTTGTTATTATAAAATCTTCTCTTAATTAAGAACATTCTAACAATTAAGGATTAGTTTAGAGTACATCTGCAAAGATATTGTTTCAGTAGCTTGAAGTAAACACAGTTTCACATCACCTTACATGCCGACTAAAAACCGCCAAACTAAAAATTTTAAAAATAGTAAAANTAAGGTAAGATATGAACATATACAAAGTTTTCCAATTAATATGAATTTAACTAGCTTTGTCAGATCCAATTTCGCTGAAACAGAAGAAATAATAGCTCAGACCAACTAATATAAACGAGTGAAGTGCCAAAATAGTCCTTTGACTATTTGCATGCGGCCATTTTCTTCTCAGTGTCTATAAAAATGTTAAATTAGTCCTCAGGCGCTTTTAATGTAGGCTGAAATAGTACCCACGGATAACTATTTTAGCCCCTTTAAGTCTAGGGACCAAATATATACTTTATAGACTCTGAGAATAAAATGACCACCAAATAATTGTCACTTTTCTCTAATATATACTTAGTATTCACTAAAACTAAAGTTTTAAGAACTAGTAGGCGAGTGAAGTAACCTGGATAGGTGCCACAGCATAGCCTACGATCATCGATATGTTGCACATCTAAGCCAATAAACCAGGAACCTAATGAAACATCCTCATTAGCATACTTGTGTAGAACATGCCTGAAATAAAAAAGAAACATAATTCCATGAATTACAGAGCAGTATGAGATGATGAACAAAGACATGTTTGAAAACAAATTTAAATAAACTAAACATAAAAATTAGTTTCCTGGATGATAGTTACAGCATGGCAAGGAAATAAATGGACTTAAATTAGCAAAAATCAGTCAAACGTGTGCTAAAAAGTGGCTCACTGGTTTATGGATATGTAGCTGGCCAAATCCTTTGAAATAGCATACAGCTGACCAGTGGCATGACGGAAATATTTGTTACCTTCTTCACCGAATTTCCAATGCTCAGGTTCATGATACCTCACTCCCCTACCAGACAAAAGATTAAAATGAAATCAGTATTATATAAATGATTACCATATCCACATTACATTCACTTAAGGAAGATTTACATACATACCACTCAATTCCTATATTTTGACATATCTAACACCTGAACTTCAATTTTTACATGCATACCACCTTAACTAAGTTAAATGTAGCTGAGATGAGAATGCTTAGGTGGATGAGTGGCTTGACTCTTAGAGACAAAATGCGAAACGAATATATCCGTGTAAGGGTTGGTGTAGCTCTAGTGGTAGACAAGATTAGAGAGAGCAGTCTAAGATGGTTTGGTCACATCAAACGTCGACTATTTGATGATCCGTTTAGAAGAGTAGATCTCTTAGATTCAACTTATGTTAAGAAATGTAGATGTAGACCTAAAAAAACTGGAGTATGTATTATAAAAAATGATTTTAATTTATTAGAATTAAATGAAAATATGACACTCAATAGGACACAATGGAGAAAAAAAATTCATGTACGCGACCGCACTTAAGGCCCATTTGGGGGCGCTTATTTAAAAACGCAGCCTACGCTTTTGTTTAACGCGTTCAGGCGGCGTTTTCATAACGCCACAGTTATTTCTTTAATATACGCAACCATGGGATCAACCCCGCGGCCCGTGTTCGTTAGCTCCGTTTTACTTGGCTGCCCTTTCTCTCGTCTACCCTAACGCAATCCCACATCCTTCGCCTCTTGAGCTCTCGTGCTCGATTCGACTCCTCACCACTCCTTCGCCTCTCATCTGCCTTAAATCCTCCCTAAGCCCTCTCCCAACGGTTGATCTGTAAGCATTGAATGGAATGATTTTCGTTAGTTGGTGCTCCTTCAGTTGGATTTTGTTAGTTGGTGCTCCTTCAGTTGGATTTTGTTAGTTGGATTTTGTTGGGTAATGTTGGGCTTTCGATTGATTTGTTGTATGGAGAATTCTCGTTTTTTGAATACGTTTGGTATTTCAGTATATTCCTTCTCCTCTTCTCAGATTCCTCTCCCCACTTCTTGAGGATTTGCAATTTTATGTATTGGGTTTCTGTCTTGGCAATTCAATATGTTTCTTTGGTTGGAATTGCCACGAGAGGAAGCTATGTTTTCAATGCAATTGGGCTTGGTGGAAGCCTGTATCCTATTTTTTTAAATTATTCTGTATTGGTTTTCTTTCTCGGTTGTATCAATTATATTTGCCCAGACAGTTCTGTTGCAAACATCGTTACTTAACAGGGGCAGAATTATCATTTATCCAGAAACAATTGCGAATAAGTTGTTTTGAATAAGTTTCCCCAAACAACCAGCTAGTTTATCAGGACAATCTGCTGATTATCAGATTGTCAGGATAATCTGTGTTAGTGTTGGAGACCTTTCACGTTACNTCCAATGCTCAGGTTCATGATACCTCACTCCCCTACCAGACAAAAGATTAAAATGAAATCAGTATTATATAATTGATTACCATATCCACATTACATTTCACTTGAGGAAGATTTACATACATACCACTCGATTCCAATGTTTTGACATATCTAACACCAGAACTTCAATTTTCACATGCATACCACCTTAACTAAGTTAAATGTTGCTGAGATGAGAATGCTTAGGTGGATGAGTGGCTTGACTTTTAGAGACAAAATGCGAAACAAATATATCCGTGTAAGGGTTAGTGTAGCTCTAGTGGTAGACAAGATTAGAGAGAGTAGTCTAAGATGGTTTGGTCACATCAAACGTCGACCATTTGATGATCCGTTTAGAAGATTAGATCTTTTAGATTCAACTTATGTTAAGAAATGTAGATGTAGACCTAAAAAGACTTGAGTATGTAGTATAAAAAATGATTTTAATTTATTCGAATTAAATGAAAATATGACACTCAATAGGACACAATGGAGAAAAAGAATTCATGTACGCGACCGCACTTAGGGCCCATTTGGAGGCGCTTATTTGAAAATGCCGCCTACGCTTTTGTTTAACGCGTTCGGGCGGCGTTTTCATAACGCCACAATTATTTCTTTAATATACGCGGCTGTGGGATCAACCCCGCAGCTCGTGTTCGTTAGCTCTGTTTTACCTGGTTGCCCTTTCTCTCGTCTACCCTAACGCAATTCCGCATCCTTCGCCTCTCGAGCTCTCGTGCTCGATTCGACTCCTCACCACTCCTTCCCCTCTCATCTGCCTTAAATCCTCCCTAAGCCCTCTCCCAACGGTCGATCTGTAAGCATTGAATGGAATGATTTTCGTTAGTTGGTGCTCCTTCAGTTGGATTTTTTTAGTTGGATTTTTTTAGTTGGATTTTTTTAGTTGGATTTCGTTGGGTAATGTTGGGCTTTCGATTGATTTGTTGTATGGAGAATTCTCGTTTTTCGAATACATTTGGTATTTCAGTATATTCCTTCTCCTCTTCTCAGATTCTTCTCCCCACTTCTTGAGGATTTGCAATTTTATGTATTGGGTTTCTGTCTTGGCAATTCAATATGTTTCTTTGGTTGGAACTGCCACGAGAGGAAGCTATGTTTTCAATGCAATTGGGCTTGGTGGAAGCCTATATCCTATTTTTTAAAATTGTTATGTATTTGTTTTCTATCTCGGTTGTATCAATTATATTGCCCAGACAGTTCTGTTGCAAACAATGTTACTTAACAGGGGCAGAATTGTCATTTATCCAGAAACAACTGCAAATAAGTTGTTTTGAATAAGTTCCTCCAAACAACCAACCAGCTTATCAGGACAATCTGCAGATTATCAAATTGTCAGGATAATCTACAAATAAGCAGCAGCTGCCCCAAACATACCCTAAGTATACCACCCTAACTATGAATGAAAAGGTGTATTTCACTTTTTAAAAGTTAAAATGCTTGTATTTTTTATGTGATATGAAAGAGTTGAGTGGTTTAAATGCAAAAAAAGTAAATTTTAAGTATTACATATGTAAATAAATAGGAATTTTGTGGTATTTATGTAATGCCGCTTCATTTAATTATACTCACTTTTGTGCCAGGACAGGACCTGACTTCATGCACCCTATATACACCCTTGGCTTTGAGCGAAGTCTTGCTAAGGTACTTCCCAGAGTTGCTACAAAATGGTAATAATTGCAGGTCAGCATGAGCACAAAATAAAAGCCAGAATAGGAAAAGAAAAAGTGATAAAGTATGTCTTTGATAATTTTAAACATAAATATTTCATGTAAATGATAGCAATAAAAATTAGTTGAGCATGCGTTTTATTGCCTCCCATTTGATCCAATAGCACAATTTTAGGAATGGATAATTTATGGCCTATTGAGATTTGCAGCAAAACCATAGAAGATATTNGAAGGGTCGCATCTCCTCCTGTGTCGCGAGAACTGCCCGAGCTTCTATTTTAGCGAAAAATCGCGTCTGCCGCCCGACGCGAACCGTTCCCGCCTTTTCGATTTCGCGAAGCGAAGCATCCCTTCGCTCCCTTCTCTTCGTGATAAAAGAGCGGCCCTCCTGATTTTTAAGTTATGTGAAGTCACGGTGTTCTTCTTCAGGCTTCCTCGAGGCAGAGGAAGAGTTCTTCGGGTTTCCACGGGGCTGTGGAAGAGAAGAAGTGCAAGAGATAGTTCCTTGCGGCAGAAGGAAGAAGAAAGAAGAAGAATATTGTTCTCCCTAGGCTTCTTCGTGGTGACTTGTGACAGAAGAGAAATTGAGTTAATTCCTCTTGTACGTGTTTCTTCTTTGGTGTATCTTGGTGTAGAGTTTATTCGATGTATCTCGTTGTAGAGAGAGAAGAACAGAGAGAGAAGAAGAGAGAGTAACAAAGAGAGAGAGATTCCTCATGTAAGTCGGGGTGATCGACTGGTGTAAATTCCTCAAGTAGTAAAATCTTCTACAACTCCGTGGACGTAGGCAATTTGTCGAACCACGTAAATCTGTGTGTTCTTTTTTTGTGTGATTTTTCTCGTTCTATTTTTTCGCTTCGTCGATTGTTCTCCTGTTTGACTTTCTTTTATATACCACCACAAGTGGTATAAATTTCACAACAACAAATCTGCAAATAAGCAGCAGCTGCCCCAAACATACCCTTAGTATACCACCTTAACTATGAATGAAAAGGCGTATTTCACTTTCCAAAAGTTAAAATGCTTGTATTTTTTATGTGATATGAAAGAGTTGGGTGGTTTAAATGCAAAAAAAGTAAATTTTAAGTGTTACATATGTAAATAAATAGGAATTTGGTGGTATTTATGTAATGCCGCTTCATTTAATTATACTCACTTTTGTGCCAGGACAGGACCTGACTTCATGCACCCTATATATACCCTTGGCTTTGAGCGAAGTCTTGCCAAGGTACTTCCCAGAGTTGCTGCAAAATGGTAATAATTGCAGGTCAGCATGGCACAAAATAAAAGCCAGAATAGGAAAAGAAAAAATGATAAAGTAAGTTTTTGATAATTTTAAACATAAATATTTCATGTAAATGATAGCAATAAAAATTAGTTGAGCATGCGTTTTATTGCCTCCCATTTGATCCAATAGCACAATTTTAGGAATGGATAATTCATGGCCTATTGAGATTTACAGAAAAACCATAGAAGATATGTATTGCTTTCAATAGCATCAATATGAAATAAATCAACTAACATTCAATGAAAAGAAATGATAAATTTTTAGTTGAATACAATAGGGCCAAATTTGTTTTCAAACCAAAAGGCCAATCATTTGATATTTCAACATCAATATATTTTTCAACTATCATATCGGAACTAGCCTGATACTCTCATTAGCCCTCAATAGACTCCCTCACATAAGAGCTCCTGAGATTCAAATCATCCCTTGTAATTTTGGGAGGGGAAAAATAATTATTCCTCTTCAGTTTTTTAAAATTTGGTTATAAGATAAATAGTAGTGGAAGGCCACCACATTACGAAAGCCACAAATCCTCATTCTACAAAAAAAGAAATAGAAATTGCCAATAATAACTAATTCTAAAAGCAGAAAATAATAAACATAGAAGATACCAAAAGGCAAAAAAAATCTAAAATTCTAACACCCCCTCAAGTTGGAGTATAGATATCTATCATGCCCAACTTGTTTACAAGGAACTCAAACTACAATCCTTTGGTGAAGATATCTGTTATTTGTTGTGCTGTAGGAGTGAAATGTATGCAAATAGCTCCACAGTCACTTTTCTCTTTTATGAGGTGTTCATCAATCTCCTTATGTTTTGAGCGAACATGTTGTACTGGATTTTTTGCTATGCTTAAAGCAGCTTTATTTTCATAGTACAACTTCATTGGAATGTCTATCGGAATTCACAACTCTTCAAGAATTCTCTTCAGCCATAACATCACGCATACTCCATTAGCCATACTCGATCTTTTGCCACGACACTAAAATAGTCCTCCATGTGGATAATATCAACCCATATTAAGAGATTCCAATGACTAATTTGACACTTTTCTGGTTGACTTTTACACCACTCGTTAGAGATAGTGAAGCAATGGAGATTAAACCACTCGTTAAAGATAGTGAACCAAAGGAGATTAGATTTGGGCTATTTACACTAGTGGTAATATCCATTTACAGCCTATAAGTTTAAGGCTATAGGTGAGATCCAACCACTTAATATTTCAATACCAATATATTCAACTACCTGAGGTAGGACTAACCAATGCTCTAATGTGCCTTACAGATTACCATCTATATCTTAAATAGAATTTGCAGTAGACACATAATATTTATAATAGTTGCATGGTGGGAGTAAGGCTTACCTATATTCACATGTATATCATCATCAACCTTTACATAAAATTCAGCATCCCACATTGAGACGGCAGTAACAAAGTATGCTTTAGTCTTCGCTGACAATTCAAGGTACCCTTCAACATGATCCTAAACCACAAATTAAAAACAAGATTGCGTGAAAAACAGAACATGAAAAAAATTTTGGTGCATTTTTAAATGCACCAAAATTCATTTTTAATGCCCATTTATTCAAATTTATAAACATAAAAAAAAAAACATAAATATTGTGCCTATTATAAATTCATAAACAAAATTGCTATTTAGTGATTATGCTATGGAAAGAAAACAGCAAGAGGGAANTAAGCTATTGCCACTAATTTTATTAATTCGTGCAACAAATACATTTTCTACCATTTGTTACATATATCCAAGACACTTAATATAATTTTTAGTCCCATTATAATCAATAAATGCCACTCCAACCTTACATATACTTTATGTTTCAAAATTTTATCATACGTCAGTATAATATTTTATATTTGTCACATTCAACTTAGATATCAATGCTTTTGTTTATAGCCAAACATTTAGAATCATGCAACATCATTGGCCAAATTGGGTTTATAATATTAACATTAAATCTCTATAATATCATCCCATCACACAAAAACTCACATGACACTTCTCCATTTAGACAACTAAATTTTAATTATAGAAGTTATATGCATATCAATATCTTCATCATTCGTAATAGATCCAAGATAATTAAACTTACTACACCCATGCATCATTTTATCTTATAATAATATTGAAAAATAATTACTAAAATCATGCCAATTAAAATTATATATAATATACTCCAAGTTTGTTTTAGTAAATTTTCATCAATTTCATTGTATATTTCACTAATTATAAATATATCAATTGAAAAAGGCATATAGCAAAGCACATTACATTGAATATTCAATTAAAAAAGATATAAATTCAACATTAATCATTAATGCAAACCAATAACAATTAAAAAAATATTGTATCACTCCATCAGTACAGCTAAACTAATCACTGCTCCATCATAGATATCTTTAATAATCATAAAGCAAACTAAGTGAACTACCAATAAACTCTATCATATACTTTTCAAGATTAATAAAATAATTTCTTTATCATTTATACTTTTTCACTGACTGCATGAATAAAAAAATATCCTCTTGGCATGAAACCAAATTGTTTATATACAATTGGTGTAAATTTTTAGTCGTATGATCCATTACTTGACAACATAACTTTACCAAATTACTATTAAGTTCACAATCCTAAGCACCATCTTTATCTGTAAATAGTGATGATTATTCCCTGATCAATTGGCATCCTTTTAGCTTTCAAAATTATATTAAACATATTTGTTAATCAAATCACTACAATACCCTTATAACACTCCAATTCTTAATAAGTATCTCGTCTGTTATAAAAAGTACCTTTAAAAGTCTTTTTTTTAATTCCAACTCTACTTCTCTTTTTAGGATCATTCTATAATGTACTTCACTACATTGTTTATTATATTCCTCTAAAATCATTTATTCCTTAAATCTTTTGATTACTAATATCTCAAAGAAACAATTCTTTATTTCTTTGAAATACTCATCTTTAATCAAAATTTTATTATCTTCACCATTAATGCAACTAATTTGATCAAAATGTCTAGATTTTTTATATACCACCTTAATTATTCTATATATCTCTTTTTTTTTCTTAGTACCAATTTTTCTTAGTATCAAGCCTAATATCAGAAAAACTACAATATTTATTTTACTCGCTTCCCTCTTTGTAGGAANTCCATATGGATATCACATGGTCTCAAAATTTCTGGAACGAACACCAATCAAGTCTCATGTCTTGAATAAGCCTGTCGAACGGTGGATTCTCCCACGAAAGGTCGATTCATCGTTAACCCTAACTTTATGCCCCGAACACGCATCAGGGAGTCTCAGATGAGTATAGTGAGCTGTGGGATGTTATGAATGAACAATAAATCATCCCTAATCAGCCAGGTGGACACCTCACACTTGTGACATTGATAATTAATGCCAACAATTTTTATAATAAAAATTTATAGGAACTTATTTAAAATATGAAGGAAGTCATCAAATTAAAATTCATGATATAATAAATAAAATATATATTATTTATCAAGATATTGAAGACGAAGTTGTAATAGATTTCTTACAATTATCTGTCCATGATTACAAGGCATCTCTCTTCAATGAAATCGCATAAAATAATTAACAGAGGCATTCACATTTATACCAACCAATTCATATGTATTTACACATAAGTATCAAAATAACAAAATCCAGAGGTTATAAAAATGTGAAACTATTTACTAAACTCTTTTATTATGGGGTCTCCAATATCACCTAAATATTACATATCTAACATCAAACCTTTGCATTTTTACATTTATCACCTAAATCCTTATATCACATTAAAAAAAAACCACCATTTTAACTTTCAGAAAAGTAAAATATACCTTTTTCATGCATAGCTAAGGTGATATGGACTTAAAAATTGAAGGGAGTTAGATATGTGAATAGATAGGAATTGAGTGGTATGTATATAAATCCGCCTAACATAATACTAACGAGGGACAAGAGCCACAACATATAATAAGAAAACTACAAATTACAATAAAAAATTTCAAGTTAAGAACAAAAACTTAAATCAATCAACATATTTTAAAATTATTATCTCAATTTAACCATAGCATTGCCACAAATAACATTTCATTTCTTATAAAGTAAAACATACGCATTTACAAAGAAAAGCCAAACACGCTTGATTCAGATCATAGCTTCTTCAATGGGCATCATTAACCTGTCTCCCCTCTCCTTTAGCAGAAACTGGAGGAGGTTCAAAGTTTCTGAAAACCCTGAAAGCAGAGATCAAAGAAAGACAAATGAAGCAGAGGAGAGCAAGAAAATGGAGAACCAGTGAGGCTCTTCCTTTGCTGCAGAAGTTCCCGAAGTAGCTGCA